>WARS01000066.1:0-117500 GCA_008933995.1 Datnioides undecimradiatus | reverse complement strand
CTGTTGTTTTTAAAATGAAAAATAATAAACAATATTTTATTTGCCTTTACAATGCACACTGTCACAGCCATGCAAAAGACACAGTACACCCTCCTCCTTGTCCTGCCTCCAGCTATCAATTGAAGTGCTTAAATGTAAAAAGGACAGTTTTCTAGATCCTAAAACCAATAGGACAACAGGACTGAAAAATGTCTCTGTAATGATGTGGCGCAGTGTGTGTGGGGTTTTTTTTTATATATATATGTGTGTGTGTGTGTGTGCGCGCGCGCCAGCCAGCCAGTCAAGATGCAGGAAAAAATGCTCAAAGAGCTGCTCTTCTGGTGTGTTGATGCTATAGTCTCTCAACAACATGCTGAACGTACCTGCAGCAGAGCATGAGGTGCTATCTCTACCACCACAGCGTTTTCAGGCACAAGACTGAGGCCCTCTTGGAACAGTACAGGGCTCACCAGATTGTTGACATGGTAGTCAGCTGAGCTATACATAGCCAGAGAAGAGTCCCACTCAGACTGAGGAATGCTGGTGCTCACCCAACGGGATGAACGCTGCCGTGGCTCCTTAATCACCTGGTCACCAAAATACATTTTATACATTCATTAATATACAAATATTGGGCAAAATGTATAAGGCATCTGAAGTTATGATAATGTTGCTAATAATCTTACATACTGGCCTGCAACTTTTACTTGCTACTAGATTTGCATAGTACAAAATACTGATTGAGTAAGAGATGTTCAAAATTTTCATTTAAAAATAACAGTAACTATGTCAATACAATGTATGACAACAGAGAAATCACCACAAACAACACTTGAAATAGTGCATTTATTATTATACCAAATGCGAGTTTGGTTATATATCTAAGTCTTTCCAGTAGCTGTAACAGTAGCAATAGGAGTCAAACCTTGACTACTCAGTTCAAAGACAGCACAGATACATACCTTTTTCAGGGCAGCCAAAAGGGTTGGAGCAATGGAGGCCATATAGTAGGAGTGGAAAGCGACACCAGCGCTGCGCACCTCTTTTGCAAACACCCCTTGCTCTTTCAGCTCTGACACAAATTTACTGATTGCTTCCTAAATGAACACACACATCATGTCTGTCAAGGCAAATCAACCTGCACCATGGTAAAACTTTGCTTACTTTACAGGAGTTGTAACCTGTACCCTAAAAATTGCATAGTTTAAAAAAAAAAAAAAAAATCAACATCATGTCTAGCATTTAGCATTTTCTCTTTGTGTAAGACATGTTCCAATAAGAATATCTGACCTGAGGACCAGAGATGGTGACAGTGTCCTCAGCGTTGTGACAGGCTGGGACCACTCCCTGAGGACACTGAGCCAGACACTCCTCCCAGGTCAATCCTGGAACATAGGCAGGACACAAAAGAGTAAAATGTGAAAAAGATAAAATTGAACAACAGCACAAGTAAAATAAGAGTTGTCAAACCTGACGATATTTTGTATATATATTTCTTATACTGAGGTTTCGCTGTCCTTTCTAATGGAAATATACAGCACTGAATAAAACCTGTATCTATTTGTAGAGGTGATTCTTGGCTGAACTGTGCTCTGACTCACCGTTTTTGTTGACAACCAGGTAAGATACTGAAAATTACTATCAAAGGGTTTATGAGAAAACATTTTGTCTAAATGCTGCAGTGCAACTTAAAATTAACAATGTGCTTTGTATTACAATTACAAAGAGGTTTGTTGGGCGCTATTATATAATCCTTGTCTGCATCACTCATTTGTATATTGTAATGAATCAAATAATGGAATTAATCAAAATCTGATATGATAGTTACCTTTGGATGGAGTGAAGCTGTTTCACTGTGTTTACAGTATTAACCCAAACTAAGCAATGCCAACAGCACTCTGTAACCTTATACTTCTGTTCAGGTTTCTACCTCTCAAAAAGAATAAATGAAGCTTATTTTCCAAAATGTCTGCCTTTTTCCAAAACACCTTTAAACTGCTGCAGTCCAACAGCAATAATATTCATTTATCATTAACTATGTAGCTGACTAATGTGAGTATAAATTCTGGTGTTACATTACATCTCTTATATTGCATCTCTTGCAGTGGTTCTTAGTTCTTCTGAATTAAATTTTATAAAAGCATTCAGGTTACACTAAAGAGTTTTATGAATAGCAAAGCTAATCATTATGCCAGTTTATCTAACCATAATCTTTTAATTCTCTTTAAAGTTTCTGAAAGCTGAGACGTAGTGCTTCACAGCCAAAACGGTGTTATTACAGACATTTCACTCGCGAATGTCCCAGAAGCTTCCTGCTTACATACTGTTTGCACTATAATGAATATATTTTTGTGACATATCGAATATTTAAAAAGTGGATAGCACATTAAACTTAAAGAGATAGCACATCAGATCAGAATTTGTTCTGTCCCTCTGCTTATTTACTGTTTTGTTAATATCTCAATTACAGATCATATGGTTGATAATCTCAAATGATTATTTTACATTGAATTTTTGTTAAGAATATACAAATGTTAAATAAAGAAGATATTTTTTACATTTTCCTGCAGCAACAGAGGAATCTTCCTCATTTTCAGGACCAGTAGATGTCAGTGTTGTGTTGCTTGAGCTCAACCACAAATCTGGAGGCCCTGACTTTAAGCTCTTATTAAGAGCAAATAACCTGCCTTGCTGAAGTGCTCTGGCTAGAGCATGACCCTCATCATGCAGACATGATGAGCATATTTCTCCCTTACAACAATTAATAGATGTTCAAAGACAGGTTTCAGATTGTTTTGTGCTGAAATTCTTGCTTGTAGCTTGTAACTTGTAGCTTATGTTGACATTATTAGCTCTAGTCATAGGTCTTAAGTGTGGTTTTTACTGAGAGCACTATGGAGACAGTGTCCCAGTATAGTAACAGACAGCACTTACTTCTTGTTATTTATCCCCCAGTAAGCTGTAAAAAGACATTTTGGGCTATATCATTTGGGCTGTATCATCATCCTTTGCCAATATAATTGACAGCTTAGAATATAATATTCAGCATATTTTTTGGCTTATTACTACAAATCTACAACTACAACTTTTTATGAAGGCATAGAAAAACTTCTCTCTATACAGTCTCCTTGTTGAAACCAGCTGGATCACTGCTCAGACTCTTACCAACTGCAGCCATGCCACCTGGAGGAAGATTGGCCTCTTTGATGCAGCGGCCTCTCCAGTAAGCAGCAAGGATGGCCTCACTGTGGCTAAGGGAGCCATCAGCATAGCCACAGGCCAGCTCTCCCACTGAGTGTCCTATGATGCCATCTGGCTGGAGACCCAACTTAGTGAGCAGGTCAATCTCAGCTATCTGTAACAAGGCAAGACATGGGATACACACACAGGTTTACTTGCATTATAGTTTTTTGTTTTACCTAACTGCACACTATATAATAAAAGCAATTTCCTTTGGTGGCATGAAATGATACCCTTAGACCAAAAAAAAATGTGTGAACAGCTATGCTATAGTTTCCAGGACTCCTTTTTATTAACTGACTTATGCTCCTCCCAGTGTGTGGAACTTTCTGCAACTTGTCTTCAAACTGCAAAATTGGATCTTTCACAGTTAATTTGAATAATTGATTCTATCTCTATTAACTTTATTTTATATTTACATAATATAAAACCCTGTGTAATCACAAAATCCAGTCTAAATGCTTCAGCTTATACAACAAAGCCTCAAAATGAAAAAATGCTGAACTAAGTTTGGTCCCTTCTTCCTCTTGTTGAAAAGCAAGGAGGATTCAATGAAATGCCAAACTGGTTCCTGTCCCCGTGAAAAGTCTGTGAGATAGAAACTGGCCCATCTTTTGTATTCACAAAGATAACACAGATGTGTCTCTGTGTTGTGTCCCTTACTAGAGCAAAATCATTGCAGAAGTGGAACATGACAAACTTGTGGAGATATATTGCCTCTGAGATTTATCAGGACACCAAAGTTCAGAGGTACACGTAGAGGCTTTTAGTTTCCAAATTTGATTCTCCATAAAGGAAGTGATTTTAAAATACAAGTTGTCCCATCCTATAATCCATATGAAAATTTAACCAATTCACCAATTTCCATATCAAACATAAAGTCTCTACTCTACCTGTATGGCGGCCAGGCCAACAAAGGCATGAACAGTGTCTTCAAAAGTGGTATCGTCTGCCTCCATTAGTAGGCGAGATACAACCAGGCCAGTGTCCTTCAGGGCTGCATCTGACCGCAGGATGGACTCTCTGAAATCTGGCAGCTGCATGAGACTGCGGCCCATTCCTGCCCACTGTGTTCCCATACCTGTTATACAATTAGCAGTCACACTTAATTTGTTATCAAAAAGATCAATGTGTCAGAGAAGGAGGAGGATGAGGATGAGGACTGAATTTATCAACAGCGTCATTCCAAAGCTCAATAGACAATATTTCGATGCACATCATCTGTAGTGGAATGAACATGCACAAAATCCAATGGCTAATTACAATTTCAAAAAGGCACAAACAATTGCTCAAGTGTAGTCAGATTTATGACACTAAAACTCTGAAACATGATATAAAAACATTTCTGTGAAGAAACAGTGTCCAGATATTAATTACAAACTGCACTGTAAACCAGAAAGTTTTTCCTACACCAAATGTCCTCATGTGTAGACATCTTGTTCTGTTCTGATATGAAAAACCATTTCTAGCTAAGCAATCATAACCACTAAAACTGAAATTAATTTCATCTTTGTTTGACTTACCTGAACAGATGTACCAAAGTGGCCTGGCATTGGCCTGCACCTGCTGCACTTCAATGATGTCACTCTGAGCACTAATCAGAGTGTAGCCTCGGTAGGGCATGCTGGCAGCAGGAGCTCCGGACACCTCATTCAGCAAAGACAGAAAGCTGTCATCTGCACTTTGTTCCTTCCCCTTTTGAAGCAAGGCATTCACGGCAGCTTCTGTACGACCACAGGCCTGTAGCACCCTAGGAACTGCCCTGGGTGGTGTAGTCACATCAGCTGATTTCTCGGCTGGACGAAGAATAACGTGAACATTTGAACCTCCAAATCCAAAGGAGTTGATGCCTACAATGCCGCCTCGAATAGGAATAGGCCGGTCAACGACTTGAACCCGACCATCAGTGAGGGCAGGAATGTCAGGGTTAGGACTGCTGAAGTGCAGGTTTGGAGCCCAGACTCCTCTCTCCAAAGAAAGCAACACCTGTGGGGTATGAAGAAGAAATAATACAATAAAAACAAAAATTACAGAAACAACTAAAATATCTTCTATAAAAAAATAAAGAAGGCAGAATTAGTTTAACAAACTACATGGAACTAACGTAGTAAATGAAACAACTTTACAATAATAATATACCAATAAATACTAAGTGCAAATGAAAAACTCTCACCTTTGCCAGGGCAGCCAGACCAGATGCAGGTTCTGGATGGCCCATGTTAGACTTAGTGGAACCAATAAGCAGAGGCTCCCGTTTTGATTGACAAAACACACTAACAATGCCATTCACTTCCTGTGGATCGCCGACCTGCATTTAAAAGGGTACAGATGATGAGAAACATTCCTTGTAGATGACATTATATGGGAGTTTGAGGGTGACTTTTTCCATTTCAGATTATAATCGTGTAGCATGTTTTCATGAGTGATTATTTTCCATCTTATCTACTGTCACCCCTGACATGCAAAGAAACAGTGATTATAAAACAAGACTATTCACTGACCTTAGTTCCAGTGCCGTGGGCTTCGACATACTCCACCTGATCAGGAGTTATGTTTGCCTCCTGGTAGAGAGAGCGAACCAGCCTCTGTTGCATCTCACCTGAAGGAAATGTTACACCTGAGGGGCCAAGAGGAGTGTGTGAGGCAGGTATGGTACACAATAACTGTTGGTAAACTGGTGCTGCACAATGATATCAGCTGACATTTCTGCTCATATGTGCTATATATTGCTTAAAAGAAAACTAGGATTTATGACATTGATTTCATTAAAAATAGGTCCAAAAACTAAAGCAACTCGAGCAGTCATGTGACCAAATAAACTGTAATCTAATTAACAGCTTATCATAATTATGACTAAACATAAATGCACCTCAAAAGGTTCATAATAATCCCTCATTAAACACTACAGGACATACTATTACTAAATGCTAAAAATTGGCCAATGTGTAGCCAGTTTATATACTTTACACTGTACTGTACTTTACAAGCAATGGGCAGACAATGTGTTGTCAGCAATGGAAGTGAAGAACAAGGGCAACCCAGCCAAGTATTTTTCACTATTTTCTGGAAAATAATCAGATTATACTCACTTTAAGCATTTAATTATATATAATATTTTCCCAGATTATCACGTTAGCCTGTAATAACCAGATTTCTTTCAGAAGAAAATTAATTTATTTCTATAGGTACAGTAAAATCTGTCTCTGCTGGATGCAATGTTCATGCTCAGCAAGAGTTCAGAGGTTGCAGGGATTAAGTGTGGCTCCTCACCCTGCTCTTTGTATCCATCTGTGTTGTTGCCAGCATTGACCACTGTGGCATAAACCCTTTTAGCCACTGACCGCTTGGTCAGCAGTACTGCCACTGCTGCCTCAGAACGGCAGTATCCATTTCCTGACCAATAGAAAAACAGAAACTTCATATTAATATACACACACATGCAGACTACATCAGAAAGTGTAAATCAAAAATAATACTCAAGAATATGAGAAAAAACCTTTAAGATAAATGGTGGACATTTGGTGGACATTTAATAAATATAACTGTAACTAAACTAAACTGCAAAAGATCATTATACTAACCTGTGCCACAGATGTAGCATTTATGATTTTATTAGAGGGATAAAAAGAGAGACTGAAAGATAGAGACACTATTTTTTTTACCTGATGAGTCAAAGGATTTGCAGGTCCCCTCAGGACTGAGCATTCCAAGTTTCATGAACTGCACTGAGGTGTTTGGCTTCAGCAGCAGGTTGACTCCTCCCACCAGAGCAGCATCACACTGTCCCTGGCGAATAGCATGGAAAGCGTTTTCTAAAGCCAGCAGGCTGGAGGAGCAGGCTGTGTCAATGGCAGTGCTGGGGCCTGGAAGTAGAGCAATAGGTGGATTAGAGCCAGCAACCACATGTGCAGAGAAGGATACCCTGGAATATCTGAGGTCATTCAAAATGTGGAAAGGTTCAAATTGACTTAATTGCCATTCAGTTAAAAGTCAAAAAATGCATTACTACGAAATTCATCAGTAATTTATCAGTAAACTAGAAGGAAATGTCTAGATATAATTCAAGGTCTGCTTTAAAATATACACAGTAAGAGACAATCACATTAATAATAACAATAATTTTAGTGGAATTCTGTCTCCCACAATGCATGTCAATTTTGTGACGCACAAAGGCACAGCATTCTGCCTTAGACTTTATTTACACATTAGCATTTAACCAACGTGGTTTTCCAACAAGTGGAGTTGGGAAATGTCTCCAAATAATCCCGAAATATCCATGGAGAAAAAAAAAAAGAAAGATGGAAAAGCAAATACATGTTTGTGCTTCAAGCTGAAGAAATCATCCAAGCTTCAAAGTGTTTTTCAGAGGGCTGTCACTGAAGAGCTTTTGAATGTTGCTGCCATTTTAAAAAGATGTAGTTACGTTTTTAATTAATTTCCTGAATTAGGAATACTTTAAGTAAATCAGTGTGGTATTTCCTAATTGTTCATGATTGTTCAAGAACTTTATGACTGATTATGTTCATTTGTTTACCAATACAGATTTTTGTTTTGGTTAAGGTCAGTTCTAGGCCATCAAACAAACGAGGCTTGAACTATCTAACACTGAGTAAGCACACAGAGTATAGAAGCAGCCCAGACCAGTCGACTGTCAAAAATAGAATGATATGTCAAAAAAAAAAAAAAAAGACGGGATAACTTCTTAGCAGCAAAAACAAATGCTGGCTGCAGAAAGACAAGAGGTCTTCGCCTAAAAGGACAATACTACTGTAATTAATCAAGGTGAGAGATATGGCTTGGCTAAAGAAAAATGCAGACATGCACCAAGTGTAAGTTTTACCAGTCTATGTATTGTTTTATTTGTATTTCTTAATAAATGGACGTTCAATTGACGAGATAAGACTGTAGCTGTATTAACAGTAGGCTGATTTATGTATAAAATTATGCTGGAGGCTTACTTAAGAGAACTACCACAACTACAATACATTCACTGTTAAACAGTCTAACTAGGTATGGTGAGTGAATCTAATTACTATTGGCTTGTATTCATTCCTGTTACACTTCAACAGGAATCAAATCAAGTATGGGTAAAAAATATTTGCTATACTGTATGGACCATTTTAGTCACCAAAAAAACAGTTCCCACTGCTACTAGTGGGAGACCTTTACCTGAGAACCTCCACCTGAGGAGTTTCAGTGAGCTGACGGAGGAACCTACACAGACAATCATACCCCAACATTTTCAAGATATTATCTGCTAATTTTTCTAAACAATTAAAATGTCTCTTTCTATTCATATTGGCGTACTATACCAACAACATAATCAGCTACCCTGACACATTTTCTCTTTTCATAGGAGGTCCACTGAAGTGTCATCTGTTCATTGATTTTAAAAGCCAAATACTGGGCATGGAGTACAATAAGCTAAATATTAACAGGTTGAAGTTTGAGATATACAAAAACTGGAGAGGGAAAAGTATATATTCAAATACAACAGAAGGTCATGGTGTAGACTATAGTTTTTTTCTGTTGTTTTCTTCAAAGCTTGAAAAAAATCATTAATTAATTTAATTGATTAACTAATTTAAACTCCAACACAACTTTTGTGCACTTTTCTTCAATTATACATGCTGAGCTTAAAATAAAAAAGTTTATCCCAAGTTTAATTATTTCTTTCTCTCTCCCCCTCTGTCTCTTTCCCTCCAACCGGTCGGGGCAGATGGCTGTCCACCTAGAGCCAGGATCTGCCCAAGGTTTCTGCCTGTTAAAAGAAAGTTAAAAGTTTTTCCTTGCCATTGTCACCAAGTGCTTGCTCATGGTGGAACTGTTTGGTGTAATTAATAATAATGAATTTGGTCCAGACCTGCTCTGTTTGTGAAGTGCCCTGAGATGACCTTGGTTGTGATTTGACACTATACAAATAAAATTGAAATGAATTGAATTTTATAAACCACAGTAAGTGTCAGTGCAGGGCTACTATCAGACCATCATCAAACTAAGCCAAGGAACGAAACCAACTATATGTGCTTACCATTGAAGTCAAAGAAGTAGGACAGTCGGTTGGCCAACATGGCTCGCTGGCAGCCAGTCATACTGTAGCCCAACAACTCTTCTGGATCTCTGCTGAATGCCTCGCCAGCCTCTGAGCCACTTACACCAATGTAGACACCTGTCTTACTGCCGCGTAGTGTGGCTGGGTTCAGTCCTGCAATAAAGAATTTTATTGTTTTTAAATCTTTCAGTCAATATTTCATTGTCAGGTAGCCTCGCTTATTATGAGCTCTTTTTTAAATCTAGAGTTTTAAATACATGATAGAGTAACCCCCTTTCCCTCATAGGGGGGCGGCTGTGGATGCAGGTGCGGGTCATCCACCTCTGAGATGTTCGATCACTGGCTCCTCTTGGATGCATGCCCATGTCCTTGAGCAAGACAATTAACCCCTAATTGGGTTAGATTTACTTAGTTTCCTTAGTGTGAATGAATGAATGCTGACTTGTAGTGTAAATTACTTTGAGTGATCGGACGACTAGAAAAGCACTATATAAGTACAAGTCAATTTACCATCTTACAGTACCGATCTGCAGCTGATGTTCCTAATCCCATTTTCTCACCTCCATCTACAATAGCCTCATAGGCAATCTCCAGCATGACACGGAGCTGGGGGTCCATGGTGTTAGCTTGTTTGGGGTGCACTCCAAAGAAGGCTGCATCAAAGAGGCTGATGTCCTTCAGTTTACCATTCCTCTTTGGAAGACCATAGAGACCTAGAAAAGAGCAAGTGAAACAGACCTCAAAAGATTTTCTCACACAGAATGTGATTTTGTGCACACTGCAAATCCAGAAAGTATAGAGATAACATCACACATGACAAAATATCATAAATCATTAAACACAAGTTCCTTAGATTTGGAAAGAAAAAAGATGATGAGGCAAATTTCTCTAAATATGTTGTTACAGTACATGTAGAATTTTAATATTAGTGAAATAATATGGTATTAATTATAAGACAATTAGGATACTCTATTGGCTGCCAAACAGTTTCAGCACCTGTAGAAGACTGTTCACTCCTTAAATCTTAGGCAGCCAAGCCAAGGAGGGAGCCACTGCACTTCTCTGTATCCGTTATTAAAATATGAGCATATTTACATTGTTAGCGACATTGTTATATTGTTAGCTAAGGATTCTAAAACATGGATGCTTTTGGGTATTTTTTCATGTTGTTTGAGAGCAAAGTTAGCTGTTTTCATCTGCTTACAATTTATGTTAAGCTAAGCCAACTACTGTCTGACTTCCTACAATAATGAATGATTCATATAATATCCTGTGCCAAATGATGAATGTCTTTTTTAAAGGGGACATATTATGGCAGCTGAAAGCTGTTTTAAACAGGTCCTGGATGTCTTAAAAACAAGCTTTTGAAAAAAAAAATCTGAAATTCAGACTCTGAGGAGGGTCTGCAGTCTCCCATTCTCTCTGGCTCTGACTGACGACATCGCGACACACCACTAGTTTACCACTGGATCCAGCGAATTCCACCTAGCAGGATGAACACCCCGCCTCAATGGTTTAACTCAGAGGAGGACAGCTTATGTAAATCAGTCCTGTCGTTACGTAACGACAGGAGCTGAATCTGAACGGCCTGTAGGAGCCCCAATTTACTGATGCAGGACTGGTTTGCTTTCCTCATTCTCTGAGTTGGTAGGCTGAGGGGGGACTTGTTTATACATAGGCAAGAAAAAATGTGTTTTTCATAATATGTCCCCTTTAAACAATTGTATAATGTCATAACTGAAAAGAATGTCCATTGTGAAAGAGCCCCCCCTTCTACTTAGCGTAAACTGGTTCACAATCAATGTTTTTTCTTTTTCACCTGCATCAGAATGCACAATAAAAATACTGATACCTAAAATCTGACTTTTTATTCTTCTAATGCAGTACATATAAATAGAAATGTTTCAAAGGTGAAATTCAAAAGACTACCCCTAACCCTAACTTCTTGTGAACTTCCACAGACTTATAGTTAGACATAACCATCTTGCTATTCTTTATTCCTCATAAAAACAGATGTCACTCTTTTCTAATTTTCTTTTTGATCCTTTTTGTTTTACGTGACTATGTAAGGACCCCCTGAGGCCATGCACCTCTGATTTCCCCATTTTCCCTACTCTCCTATGATGCTTGGTGTGTGGTCTCAGTAATGTCAGCTGGCCAAGTCCAAGCCTTTCAGCACAATGTGAGCTTGGAATAGTTGTCAGGCACTAAGGGATGGGTCTTACTCACAGAAAGGAAAAAAAAAAAAACTGCAAAAAGGACAGGGAGTATTGAGACTGGCATAGCAGGGATGAGAAACAAGATAATTCAAACTGGAAAAAATATAAATAAAAATAACTCTGTTGGGTGAAATTATATCAAATAACATTTTTCTGGAAGAGTGGCTTCTAAATGATTTTTCTTGTTAAATTTGTAGAAGGGGTGACCACTTAGCACTCCAGAGATTCATTCTAGGGAAATGAGTGACGCTGCCTTTAGACCCAGCTTAGCTCTATCTAGATCTATATTTTCTCTTTTTTTATTCAATAGTTAGTCTTTTATTGACTTTAAATGCGTTTGATTTGAAACTTGAATTGAACATGAATTACCAACATGTACACCACCATACATCCAAAGCTTCATAATGAACCAAACATTTTTTTACACTAAACAATATGAAAACTTCCCCCTCTCTGCCTCTCTTTTCATCTGACTTATCTAGCTGTTTGTCATGAAAAAGGATGTATAATAGAGTATCCCTGTGGATTTCCTAAATTGATTCAAATCTGTTTCACAATGTTCCAATTTGGTTTGATATCAAATTCAATATGGATGAAGAGCTACAGGCAACAATGGCAAACAGGCTTAAAGCCTCCAGATTCTCAGCACTACACAACTTCTATTTTTTGCGCCCTACTGTTGAAGATTCATGCAATGTCAATAAAATCAGATCACAGCTGCTCACAGAATGATGGAAAAAAAGAAAAAGCCTAGCGTTTAATTTATTATCAGCAGCTCTAACAATGCAATACTTTCAGCAATGGAGGAGCAAGTTGGTTCATCATTTAATGTAAACAAATCCAATGCCTTTAAGAAGTATTTGCCAGAGCACAAAATTGTTCATTCATTTTTGGCTAAAGCAGTTCATAAACTTGATTATTATTTAGCTTCTTATGAAGAACTTGTCATTAAATGTCTGTGTCTGTCTTTGCACTTGCTGTTTTATTATTTTAGTCTCTAATTTTTGCTATTAAAGTGCAACAGATTCATGTGTTTAACCTTTACATTAACAAAAAGTTCTTCCAGAGGAGCAAGCCCCCAGGCAATCCTAGAGGGTCTGAGGTCCACCGACCACAGTTTCACAAAATCCTACGGGAAACACTGAATGAGGCAAAAGCCTACGTCATTAAACTTCCAACAGTATCCAGACAGGCAGAATATTCAGTGTTTAGCACGCGATAGATTTCAAACTCCTGTAAGCCCCCCAAAGACATAACTAAGGACCATCAGTGCCCCGCTGCAATAGCCCAGTGAGGACATAAGGAAGGACTGACCACATATATTCATTTTGTAAGAGCAATGGTCAGTTGGGAAACAGCAACACTTGACAGATCATTGGTGTAATTTCTTCACTCACTCAGTAAGTCAGCGACAGATATTGAGGTCTGTAATGTTAGTCCTTCTTTGCTATGATTTTTGAACCCTTGAGACATCCTATTGAACATGTCAATAAAAATCCAAATCATCTTGTAACTATTTTTAATGTTTGCACTGTGGTGTGTTGGGGGTCATATGCCTGTAAGTCAACTGTCTTTAGTGTATTTAAATGTTAAATTTAACTAGCAATCAATCACTCACTCAGTCTTGGGTAGTCGCAGAAGAGACAGATTAAATCACATCTAGGGTCTCACCTGGTGTCCACCGTCGGTTGTCCTCTGTTACCATGTCCACACCACTGATGAGGTTTTCCCAGAATTCCTCCAGGTTGTTCGACTCAGGCAAGCGGCCAGATATCCCAGCTATGACTATCTCATCCATGTTGAATTACTGAGAAGAGAGAGAAGTCAGCAGTAAGACTGGTATATAATTCCTAAACACTGTAATGAATGTGATTTAGGATTTAAAGTTCAGCTGTGTTGTTATTATAGTACAGGACTAAACAGTGAAATGCAGCTGTAGCCCCATCCAATCTATATACACAGGATAAGGATAAAAAAATTGAATACAATATGATCCAGTAACTGAAAATTAAGTCTCAAAGTCTTTGCTGCAGTGCAGCACTCATAGTTCTCTGCTTCTTTTACTGACTTTGCCTGCACTCCCACAGTTGGTATAAACAATTTTCAGATCTGATAGTTACTTGTTCATGATAGTCATACCAGTAAGTGATTGCTTTTAATGTTACACAGCTTGAGAATGTTCACACTAATGCTGATGATGTCCAGTGTGATGACAATGATACTGAGAGAATTTATTTATTTTCTGCTTTGCATATAGTTTAAAATGATGAAAACGCTCAACTTTCTTTTATGGGCACAAAAACTTTTTCAAAACAGGGCTTGCCAAACTGGTCAGTTGTACAGAGTGTAAAATCGATGAGAGGTCTTTAATGCTAGCCTTGGTACATTTTAAGTCAACTGCACGGCCCTACAAAATATACCCAATTTAAATGTCTAACATTTTTTCCTGGAGTCTGTATCAATCTGCAGCACGAAGGCAGTGATGTACATGATATACAACATGAGATCATTTCTTCAACAGTAAATTTTGGCACATTTCATTGATCTAAACAACACTATACTTCTGACCCGTGCATGAGCATGTGAGATTCCTGTAGGACTGGCAAAACTATTTGCAATTTCTAATCCAGAATAATCTCTAAACCATGGTGCTGCTACTATTTTCCATTGATTTGTGGCACTTGTAAAAATCACTTTTATAAAATAGGTCCCTGGTGTCTATTAGTGTCTAGAAGAAAAAGGCAAGCAATAACCAGTGGGTAAAGCTAAAGCTATGCTATTTTCTGGATTTCCTGATTCGTAGGATGAATTCTTTGACAGAGACATCCACAAAACAGCTTTTTAAATAACAGCAAAGGTTTATATGTTCTGATGAACCGAGACTCTGATTGTATTCTATTTATTTATTTAATTAATTAATTCTGAGAAATATTTAGAAATCAAATTTGTATTTCTGGATGCATGTGTGGTTTGCCAGCCAGCTGATATTTGGGTTAGCTGGTTCAGTGAACAAATGTACGTCTGACATTTTATCAATACAACACTAAAACTAACACTAACTAACAAATATTACAATCCAGGAAATGAAATATGTGGATCGATCAAATGCCTTGAAATTCCTAAGTACAGTAAAACATGAAACGAGAAATGCGAAAAAAAGTCACTGGCAGTAATTTCAGTTTCATTACATACTCTTGACTGGCAGATTTGGAAATGAGGAGTCCCTCTGGTCATGCATGAAAGAACACTTAGAACAGACAATGTAGTCTGCTGACTATTCTGTGTACATGACTGAGCACACCCATGTCTTGTTCTTTGTTCCTCATTTCAAGGCCAGGCCTTTTGTGTCACCAGGGCCAGACCTGTCAACCAATGAGCTAGCAGCTTGGGACAGAGTTGCTCTAAACTGAGCGATGTCACTACCTCTATGCTGAGCAGCCAGGATGATTGCCATCATCCTCAGACTGTGTTAGATATGTTCAACACACTGCCTGAACTCACATGGTTGTGGCTGTTGCCAACTTTCTCCTCACATACTGTTGTTTTCATACTGACATGGTCAGTGTCTAGTGTAGGCACAACGGGGGATAATATAAACAGAAACCTAAAATTCATTTCAGCTTTGGAGGAGACATTCACAGTTCAAAAAGCCTGGGGCAGTTCCAAGTTGTAACAGCTAATGAGCTAGACTGGAAGCTTCAGATCAGGCAAAACAAATCTAACCAAAAAAATAAACCATGATTCTGGGCTGAGATTTAAACATCACTTTCTGTTGATGTTGTCAGATTATGGTGAGCTCTGGTTGCTGGCTGAGCTCAGTACATCAGAGCACCAAGGCAACACTGAACTAACACACAGGAGAAGCAAAATAGTTTGTTTACACTGTGCTGGGACCCAGAATTTGACACAACATACATAAATCATGCTGATTACAGAGGGGAGTAAAAGTAAAAACAAACATCAGGTGTATTAAACTCAAATCATACTGTGGGCCCACTTAGCTCTTCATGATGCTAATTTCATAATTATTTATAATTAACTCATAATTGATGCATGAACAAACATTCACTCTGTGGTTTAAATAGTACTTGTTTGTATTAAAGTCCAAATCAGTTGGGGAGCATGTTAAGGCCTTAAGACAGGTTTTGCTCCACCACAGATCTCAAGAACAGCAGATTAATGTTCATTTCATACTCATCAAACCCATCATCATGAGTGGGGCTTCATGAACAGCAGGTGGGGTTGTACCTATCAGGATGGGATGTTTCTCATGGATTTGCAATGACCCTTACATAAAAGATACAATGGCCACTTCCATTTTCTGCTGAACTTATTGATATATGAAATTCAATATCTTTCTACATTCAGCAAATATGGCATATAATGTCTGACTGCATGGCCTGGATGTTGTAACAAAATCTGGGCAGAAGATTTTGACTTTAGAAAGAAGCAGAATAGTCAGAGTAAAAACTGGCTGTCCTGGCCCTGTCTGTAGCCCAGTAGCTGAAGAGATTTGGGCTTCAGGATACACTGGCTTGGGATTAGACCTAATGCAGAACCTTCAGCACAATATGTAGCCTTGCCTGACCCAGATCACACCCTAACACCCTGCACACAACTGGCATATGCAGACTAGGTGCATGCTGGTCAACAAGCATACTGTACACTTAGTCAACACTGTATAAACTGTGTCTGCCCCTCCACAGCTGTATAAAAATCATTCCAAATTATCTTCAGCAATGATGACTGTATGGTCTTCTGCAGTTAGCCCATATTACATTCCAGTCAGCCTAAAAATTTTGGATATGAGATTGCTTAGTTCATTGAGTAGCACACAACAAGACCTGACTTGTCACACATCTTGATGGTAAGAACCCCGAGGTGGAAATGCCAAACTCTTTATTCTGAGGGTAACTATATGATCTTATTCTAAGAGAAGAGGATAAACTTGTTCCTGGATTGTAGAGCTGAAACCTGTTTACTCTAGTTCCAGATGGGTTTCTCTTTCTCATACACTCATACAGTGGCAATGCAAGGACAAAACATTCTCTAAACACATCCTTTAAATCAAATGCTTAGCTAAATTACAATTGGGTTGTTCATAGTTTATTGCTGTCACCATATATATGGTAAGCAAATAGCCACTTCATTTTGTGAACTCAGTGTTAAACAAATTATCATGTTTTTGTGCATAAAATATTTCTTAGTTAATAATGATGTTTTGTTTTTAGTTGTTGGACAATATTTGTTATTACTTGTTTACATTGTACTGCATGAGACACACAAGCCGAGGTGGCAATGTGGTAGAAAATAAAGATGGTGGACTGCCTGCTAGTTTCATTTCATGCAACTTTAGATTAGTATTAAAAGACTACTAGCATGTCATTTACCACCTCGCGCAAACAGGTTATTAAGTTTTAGATTGTAGGGGACTTTGCTAGTGCTCCAACACTGTGATAAAAAACAAACAAACAAAAAAACTACTGAAATCTGAAAGCTCGACAACTTCTCACAATTTGCCTGGAAACATTATGCCGATGCATGATTACTGGATACAATTTTTACCAATACCGATTTTTATTTTACAATATATTTAGGCTATTGGATAGAGGCATGTATAGTAAGAGGCACCACATAGAGGTGGTGTCGAGACTAACACACTCCTTTATCTTGGGCTACAGTTACAGTGCCGTACCACACACATAATGCATTATTCAATGCAGACTATTCTGAGAATAAGAACGATCAGGACGACAGTAAAATTGTCTTTATTTTAGCTTCAATATAATGCAACCAATATGGCCCATCTCCATCAAGAGTAAGCATACAATGCCAAACATTTCCAACACGTATAATGAAAATAAAAGCTGCATCATGGTGATGCAGTACGCTGGATACCATCGTACCCTAACAGACTACGTGGTGGTGGGTTTTAGCCTGCTAATCTGTTGTTCCGTCTTGATTTAAGAAACTGTCAGCATACTGGGCATGACGTGATGACGTTAGCATCTTAACACAGCAGATAATGTTTGCAAACTTACCTTTGATGACCAGACCTGTTTAACGTCCCAGAAAACGAATGACGAATTCGAACCACTTCGTATAATGTTAGCGCTTGTTTGGCATGTGTATTCTCTTGGTTAGTTCCGTTAGCTGTCCTGCGATGGCCCACAGTGCTGTTGCTTACTGTAACTGTAGCTGAGAATGTCCTATCTCTGTCGTTTCCTTGACTATGCGATTGACGTTAGCCTCCGTGCTTCTTTGAGTCTTTTCTCTGATGAATTTAAATGTCTCACATTTTGCCTGGCCACGCCACATGGGCTGACAGCTTGGCTTGGCCGCATAGTCCAATGAGAGAAGAGGCAGTGCTTTCGGATCCAGCCAGTGATGGAGTAATTCGTTCAACGCCCCCACAGTCACAGAGAGAAAAAAAATAAAACGCCGAGACGGGGTTACTGGAGTTCAAACTGATTCTCTTCTCTGCCCCCACCGTTGCTCCGCCTCTCCTGACCTGACTAAAATATGAGTTTAAGTCTTGATTTGCCTGAAAATATTATAATCTAGTGTGGAAACACGCACTTTTATGATAGAAGCCTACGTCTCTGTTCAGGAGACTCTCAAAATTGACCGTGTGTTTGCTTAGTCTTTGAGACATTATCAGATGTTTCCTCGTCCAGTTACAGCAACCAACTGCAAGATGGAGATGTGTTAGATGCCGATCACTAACATTTAACAGTTTATGTTACAAAATTTCGACTGTTTGCAGCAACAGTACGTCCAAAAAATCGATTTGTTTAACTGCAATAATTAAACATTTCCAATTAGCACTAAGCACGGAGTTCAGCTGAGGTTGATAGAACTGTCATAAATATACCTGGAGCTGTCAAGACAGTTCACTTTAGACCAAAAATATCAACCTCGTGCTGGCGATAGAGAAAAAGATTCCCGAACGTATTACATCAGCCAATAAATCGCCCGTAAAATTAATATTTGCACTCAAAAGTGATGACAGGCATTCAACACCTTTTGATCTTAAGATATTTATTTATGGTTTGTTTATTTATAAACATAGGAGTAAATATTTTAAGTTGTTCCGTGGTTTTATGAAGTATGAAGTATTAAGTAAAATTGACAATGAAAACAACTAAGGATGGAGTGCTTTTATGTTTCATTATTCAGCAATAATATTTATATGCTGAATAATATATTATCCAATAACATAAATATTGATCAGCTCCTAAAAAGTCCTCTGCCTCCTCTTCTTAAACTCAAATAGCAGTCCGTGAACCTTTATCATGTTCATGTTTGAATTAACATTACCTAACTTTTCATTGAACATGAACTACAGAACAGCATCGGCACATGTGGGCGAATTTAGGTATTCTGAATGACATGTACATTGACCAATCACACGGCGGGGATGGAGGATTTAATCCAATCACAATAGACAAGAGGTGCTGTAAGGAGATAGGGTGATTAAAAGGCGGGACCCAAGTGATGACGTATTCAAGAACGCTCGTCTGACTTCTAGGGGTTACTGGAGTTCATAATTTTAGATCGCACGATCTAAAGAACTCCTCGTCTCACAGAACCATGATACTAGAATTTGAAAGCACAGAGTAATTTGTGTTCAATAGAGAAACAGACTCATAGATTACTCATCTTAAATTAAGTAGCTTATCTTTATTTTATAGACTTGACTTATAATCACGTCAGTGAACACTGAAGTGAAGTATGGAATTTGAGTTTATTAGACATAGTTTTCCTATGAAAAGCTGAGAATGTTCTAGACACAGGAAATTAATTCCCATGCCTATATTGTTTAATAGAAACCAATTTTACAGCTTTTACAGGACTTTTTTTGTTGTTGTATCAGTGAATAATTTTCAGTGAGAAATGTGCTGTCTTTACAATTCACCTTGACCTTTGACCACCAAAATTCTAATCAGATCAGTACATTCTTTTATTTTTAATTTGAAAGTCTACCCCCATTTCCATAGTGTTGAGGCATTCACAAAATACAGATTATAAATAAATGACACATCGAAAATTTAAACTTATATGGGTTAAGCTGCAAAACAAACTGTCCTACTTCCTACACTGAAACTTGAGATCTTTTTAGACTTCTTGTTATAAATGTGAGGCTGGGATGACCCTGATGACTTCCCAGTGAAATAACTAGAATTCACTGACAGTTTTCAGAGGCTTAGTAGAACTCCCCAGTATATTAACAGATTATCCTATATTTATATGTTAGTCTTTGACATTATAATTTCTGATCTTGTTATGCCTGCCAGGGGCTCCAGTTCTGATGGTCTTGGTAGTGTTTAATGGCACTGTTGAGGGATTCCTCCTCTGCTGGAACTTGGCTGTCAACTGGCTATGGATGGGAGGAGTGATACCATGTGCCATAATCTGGATTCCAGCACCAACAGGCTCAGCCACCTTCCTTTCCACCTCAGATCCACCTTTTGGTAAAGTAAACAGAAGTAGAATTTTGATGTATTACAGATTACGCATTTTTATTTGGTGGTGTCTTTAAACAAGTTTAGGTTAAAACTTTTAAGTGTCGGAGTGAATCAGTATCAGTAAAGTGTGCTGTGTTTTGATGGGCCTATACTTCTACTCAATCACAAAAAGACCAGTGTGCTCTTCATCTCTAGCATCCACAAAATTGTCATCAGTGAACACGCAGAATAAGGTACAACTCAACTAGAACTTCACTGGGAGTCACCAAAGTCAATTTATTTACAAATATGCATAACAAATGATTCCTTAACGTTCCTTTAATAACATGAATATGGAAAAGGTATATTTGTTGTAAGTGTGGACCCACAGACATTAAAATAAATGTGAAGCCATGCCAGGATGCATCCTGCTACCATAATTGTCCTTTAAGATTTCAATAAAAGTTGGAAGGAAATTTTGGCATAGGCCAAGAAACTACTATTTTTTTGTTTGTAGAAAAATGCAAGTTTACACTTTTTATAATTACTTTAACATCACAAGAGTCTCATCAACTTTTTCTCTTATTCAAGTAAAACAACTACCACATGAACCCATAGTTGTCTATTCCTTTTTATTTATTTTGATGAAAATAAAATCTACATAGAGATTTAACATTTCTAAACATCTTTCTGTCTCCACATTGCAACTGCACAGTATCCCCTACTTTGAATACACTTTACTCCTACAACTCATATCTGTAATAATATCTTTGACCCGGTCACTGCAGTTATCACAAATGTTCTGAAACTGTGTGCCAGGTCTGTCTGGTTTCACAATTATTAGAAGGTCAAATCACTGATCACCATGTCTAAGCCTGATCTAGTGGCTGCTCTGGTTGAGAAACTCTTGTCAGCAGTCCCTTGTAAGTTCTCCAGAGAGCCTTGGAGAGCTGACAAGAGACTATAGGCAGAAAATGCTGGTACTAGGCAAAGAGGTTGTATATTTTGACTGTGATTTTCTGTGAATTTACTGTTGGTAACACAGAGGATAACACCCTCTTGTGTAATACCATACTGACTGAATTAAATCCCTCTTCACTCAGGACTACACTTATGTGAGAACTCCAGGTTAATCAGTATATACTAAAGAAAGGGTCTTTATGACTGATAAGAAATAATCTGCTGTTTTGACCCTGGAGCCTGTAGGAGTTCTCTTACAGGCTACATACATGAAAAGGAAAATGTCTGAATCCAAATGTCCACTAACAAGACTTGTGGACCAAGAATTTGACTCTGGCCAGATGTTCCTTAACATGCTACCTCTTCACTTGCTAAGTCTGAAAGTGGCTCAGCCACAAAGAAAAAAGACAGGACTTACAGCTTCAGTTGTTTCCATGACTATTGATTTAGTTTTACTTAATTTACAGAAGCCTCATGATTGGGATGGGATCATGATTATATTATTTAGACAATCAACAACTGAGCCTAGGCTGCCTGGTGTTACTGTATGATATACTATGTGTTTGTTGTGTATGATATACAAAACTTACAAAGACAACATTAAATACATAAATATCTGAAATATCTCTTTAGCCAATTAGCACACATTCAGGTCTGTCTATGTGATCTCCTATTGGTAAGTAATGTTACATTTTTCTCACTTTCATTCACTGAGCATCAACTAAACAGTTTCGAGTCTCCTGATGAGGCCCACATCTTACTATGAAAAAGCAGATGATGTGTATATGACTTGAACCATCTTTTGTTTTTCTGGACAGCTCTTAACTGTACGGATAGTCAAGATTCTGTACAGTCTTGCATGATCTTGCAAGGTATAATGTATAATGCTTGACAGAAAGAGACAATGATTGCCATATATAATACAACTTTTTTTATGAGTATTAACATGGATAATGTTCTGTTTACACCAAATTCTCAGCAGGTCACAGCAAAAGCTTGATAAAAACTAATTCATCTAAATCAGGTGTTCTACACAACATAGAAATGTCACTATTGCATTTTGACTAAGATGCATGCCTGAACCATAATAAATTAAATTAAGGATGCTGTGAAAAAGATTTTGTTATCAAGATAAATTTAAAAATTTTTTTCCATCTAGACATGATTACTTTATTTCTGCAAAGATTGATTACTCTATCTATCCATAGCTGAGAAACTAACAGTTAAAGATGCTTGATTTCCACTGACATTACATGAAATCCAGTTTTTGAGATAAAATTCTGAATTCATAAAACAACATTCACTACTAACACATTTGTTTTGTTTTAATCCATTAAGATTGGAAAATTATTTAGTGAGAATTTGTGGACCACAGTTGAAAAAGATTTTCAGTTTTTGAAGAAAACAGTGACAGATTCCATGATTTCTGGCAGTTCAAAGAATCTGAACAATTCTGCTGTATTGGGCCTACATTTCTTTGCAAGATGCAAAGTTGTAGCACAAACAGTTGTTTTGTTATGAACTTTCAGTTCACAATAGACAAGAGGTGCTGTAAGGAGATAGGGTTCAAAACTTCATACAGTTCCTTTATAGC
The DNA here is from genome assembly GCA_008933995.1 of Datnioides undecimradiatus. Taxonomy (NCBI): domain Eukaryota; kingdom Metazoa; phylum Chordata; class Actinopteri; order Lobotiformes; family Datnioididae; genus Datnioides; species Datnioides undecimradiatus. The sequence continues at coordinate 95,009 of WARS01000066.1, read as the reverse complement.
CAGCAGACATTGCTAATTTCTTTCTTTTTGCATATGACTGGACCGTTGTGTTTAAAATTAAGTTTAAAATTTTTTGAGACACAACAAGGCAGATTTCTCTGGGAGGAAAAGAAGAAGAAGAAGAGCAAGCGAGACTGGCAGCAGAGCTGCACAGCCCCTAATTATTAAAAGAATGCTTAATAAAGATGCTATAAACATGGTTATACCAAAATACAGACTGTAATTTTTAAGCATATGAAAGACTTATATTTAATATTGACTGAATATTACTTATTATAGTTATTACTATAGTAGTCAAGCTCTAGTTATTTTGGTCTAATTACCTGATGAGAAAATAGATGGACTGAGTCCATGGTCAAGTTTCTCCCACAGCTCATTTAATGACTGCAGTGATTCTCCTGATGAATATGGAGACCTGGACAGACCTGAGTGCAGCTGCAGACTCATGTCAAAGGAGCTCTGTGACTGGCTGGGCAGACAAGTCTTCTCTTTGTTCTTGGAGCTCTAAAGAACAACAAAGTAAATTCATGTTAAGATGTTTTATGATAGGTGTGTGAATATCTGGAATTGCAGAGATGACAAAACATAAACTGAGGTATGAAGTACATTTCGGAGTACATTTCCTATACTCTGTTTACTATCCACTACAGTATAGATGCATGTATTAAAACATGAATATTTAGGATGAAAAGATTTGCACATCCAAATCCAGATATCCAATCAATAAAAGGAGCGAAATGGACAGCTAAGCTGTTGATGCAAGTCAACTAAAGCAGTATATTAGAGTCTGCTGTTACCTCAGGCCTGTAAGTGGTTTTGTGCTCCTTGGAGCAAGGGCTAGTTGCACCTTTTGTGGAGGGACCTCGTTTGTTGGTTGTAGTTAGGAGCTGTTTACCTAAAGTGCACATCTTCTGCCTTAAACCATGCTGCAGCTCCTAAAGGCAGAAATACATTAGTGGAACATGTGTGCTCTCTGGAGGTAGTACAGAGAAACATCATTTGTCCTCTGGGGACCTTCAGATGCAAAAGTTCTTGTAGGTTAGCCCAAACACTGACAATACAAGTTTTTTCTTACGTTCTTCTTCCAGCAAAATTTGACATAATAATAATGACAAGATGACAAAAATTACATTTTATATTAATTTCAACATGAATGTCATCTGAAAAAAACAAAATTTGCCCTCTTATGTAAAAGTCAGTGCGACCTTTCTTTGTGAAATAATGTAATGGTTTCCTGCCCTGTGTTAAAAGAGTCTTTCTTTGTGTGTCTTTGTTTTTTTTTTACTTATAGTGTTTGTCTGTTTCTTGCCTGTGTTCATTGTCACCTGTGTTTTATTAGATAATTAGTTTCTTTTATTTTCTTTTCTGTATTTAGTCTGTCTTCTCCACACTCTGCACCAGTTTGTCTCTATATATTTATTTCATGCATAGCTTCTTATTTCCTTGTGTCTCTTAATGTTTTTTCAATTTTGCTTCATGTATTTAGTATTTATGGAGTTCACCTTTGGTTGTCTCATAATAGCAATAACTAGTTTTAATTGTACTTGAACAATCACTGCACTGAACTGCACCAGCTATACCTCAGTTGTGTCTGTGTTACCTGCACACACGAGTGACACAGGTAATATATTCTCCAATAATGAGTGCGCATCCATTGAGAAAGTCAGCTGTTCTAAATAATGATAATATCAGGGCTCTCCCTATTTTAAAATGAGTTTGACATTTTGGAGAAAAGATTTATTTAATTTCCTGCCAAGAAAGGAATAAGAAATTAATGTCAACCACATGCTTGTGTGATAATTATACAGCCAGTGCTTAGAATAAAGGCTGGAAGGAGTGGCAAACAGCTAGCTGGCTACAACAGTTGAACAGTAAACAAATATATGAATTTATAAAGTACTGTACAAAAGTCTTAGGTTAATCAAATCAATATTTGGTGTGACCACAGTTTATCTTCAAAACAGCATCAGTTCTTCTAGGTACACTTCTAGGTACAATTCAAAGTCAGAGATTTTGTAGTATCATAATCAGGTGTATGATTAACCAATTGTACCAAACAGGTGCTAATGATCATTAATTTCATATGTAGGTGGAAACACAGTCATTAACTGAAACAGAAACAGTTGTGTAGGAGGCTTAAAACTGAGTGAGGAACAGCCAAACTCTGCTACCAAGGTGAGGCTGTGGAAGACAGTTTCATGTCACAGGTTATACACAATGGCATTTCTTAATCTATTCCAATAAGTCATTTTTGTTTTTAATGGTTTATGATCTATGTGGAGTATAACATAAAGTTTAGATAGATAGATAGATAGATAGATAGATAGATAGATAGATAGATAGATAGATAGATAGATAGATAGATAGATAGATAGATAGATAGATAGATAAAACCCTGAACGGGAGATACCTGTGTAGTGACCTGGTACTGCAGCTGCTCCAGAGTAGACAGTCTGTTGTGTTTGTCATGTTGTGTCTCTGTGGAGGAGGCCCTCTCTAAAAAGCTCCCTAGGAGAGAATACAAATATCCTATTACTAAAGCTATGATGAGAACAGGAACTAGACAAACTAGGTTTTACTGCAGTTGTTGTTCTTGTACTGGATTACACTGACTGACTCTTTCCATTTGTAACTAAAGAATGAGGAAAGGCACAAAGGTGACATGAAGTAAAAGTAAATATATAAAAATAAAAGCTAAGACGATAGGATGGGTCATTCTATAAATGTGTAACATTATGCAATAATACTATTTATACCAAGATAGTGAGGAGATCGACTAAAGAATTAATACAGACCAATGGTTAGGTAGATAGTTATCATTTGTTATTTTCATTTTCACAACAATTATCTTTTATTTAGAAGTCATATTAGGCTTTTTGTTGCATTAGGCATTTGATGTGGTCCTTTCCAAGTGATGCTGAGTCCCTCAAAGTAATTAGATTAGATTAGATCCTACTTAGCTAATTATAACCTGAAACACGACAATAAGTTTTCAGTTACAATGTGAAATATTTCATGTGATAAAAAATGAAAACAAATATTGTTAAAACAACAAAAGATTCTCTTTATAAAATGATTAGTTAGTATATCATAATAACAAAATGTTTTGTTGTAACATGAAAATACCTTGTTATTATGTGAAAAACAAACCATAATAAACTAAATAAACTGTTCTGATTAACTTTTTTAAGATTCTCCTCTGATCACTTTTTTTGAGTTTGGTTTTATGGTTTATTGTCATTCTGACAATAAACAGTGTTTGAAAATAAATTAACCAAAAAGTTTTTTAAAAATTTTTAAAAAAATTTCATTTTTCTAAATAGAAGTAACAAAACAAATTTCCAAGTAATACCTGGGACTGTGTAAGTTCTAGAAGTCTATGGTTCCAAGGTATCTTAATTCAAGCTAGTTACAGCCTAATTTTTTTAAAATAGTAAATGGACTGTACTTGTATAGCACCTTTCTAGTCTTCTGACCACTTAAAGCTATATACACTACATACACCCATTCATATACTGTTTTGGTAATCAGTGACCATTTAAACCAGTCTAAAATTTTTCTGTCATATTTAATTCAGTGCTACCTTTGCATAGCGAAAGTGTGTTTGTACATGCTTGATATAAACAGGATAGATATGTGGTCACTCATATATAAAATATAAAATATAAATATAAAAATAATATTGTCATTGTGGTGGGTTTATTCTGGACACCTCAGAGTGATAGTTGTACATTTTCTCTTAGTCTTTGCATCACCAGTCATTTAACAACCGACTTGCAATGCTTGGATCAATCAAATGAAGTCCTACCGCACAACATATTGCACTGACAAAGATCCCATTTATATTTACCACTGTAGCTATCTCAGTCTCTACTCTACTTTAAACAACATACTTAGCACACTAAAACAGCTTACACCTACAATGTTGAGGTTTTCTCATGTTTTCATTGGCAACACAAATAACAACACTGTCAATACCACATTGGCAGATTGATTTAATTGACAGTTTAGGACTGATAAATTCCAGGATCAAAACTGTGGTGTAAGCTATTATCATGATATAATTTGGTTAGTGAGAGACCTCTGCTGGTCATTTTAGACAATACAACCTGGAAAGGACCAACACACATATAATTTATCAGGTAATAAATTCATACTAATGAACTAAATAATATATCACTTTGTTATGCAAAGAACTGAACAAAAAAAACTTTATTTCGATATTCTATGTAGGCATGTTTACATGTATTTATTTATCCTGTAACATTACAATATTCTGACATTCTGACCCTGGTATAGATCCTGTGCTTCCATAAATTTATACTTTTATACAAAGGTCATGCTGTACTCTTAGCTTTAATTATGATACATTACTTCTTCTTCATTACTTCTGTATCACCTGACTATAGGAGCATTTTGCTACTACACCATAAAAAGAGTAAGAAATTAATATCATACTAGAATAATGTTTATTGTTATTTTTACACAATATTTTAACAAGTTATTTTCATGTTTGGATGAGGAAACAGTATTTAGAAAATGAATAAATCGATACAATATGTCTGATTTACATGATGTGATTAAATTCTTGTTCATGCTTGGGTTGAGAAATAGCAAGATTCGGCAGTCATTTCGCATGGTGGTTGATATTGTGGTAAATATGTGTCTAAGAGGGATTTTAAAATGCATGGAACTATAGGAAGGTGACCATTTAGTAAATGTCACTGTGATTTAGCAATTTTATTAAGTGCCAATGCCAGTTCACAGTACAATTCATGAGGAGTCTAAATTTGCCCTGAACCTACTTGGCTCATTATAACCTGAAACATTTTATATAACAATATCATAACAATAACATTTCAGTTATAATGTGGAATATTTAATGTGATAACAAGATTTAAAAAAAAGAATAATGCTATAACAACAAAAGATTATTTTTATAATGTCATTGGTTGGTAAGGATGAACTGCTAATCCTTGGATAGCTGGATGAACTAATCTACCTCCGAGAACATAGCATCTATGCTCTAATGCTTGTTTCTCTCTGGTGTCTCTGTACCTCTCTACAGATACCTTTGGCTCCAGAGCTGAACATCTGATCTGTGGCTCCACTGACCTGCCCCCTGTCCTCTGCTGCCATTTATTATCATTATTGTATTATCATTATTGTGCCACTAACAGCAGCCATAGTTAGGATTCTGTTGCTCTACGATTCTGTCAATTTCATCTTTATGTACACCTGTATCTCTATCTGTGATATGCTGTATTTTCTCTCTCTCTCCCTTGCTGTCTCTATCTCTCTCTCTTTCCCCTCAACCAGTCAAGGCAGATGGCCGACCACCCAAGGTTTCTGCCTGTTAAAAGGAAGTTTTTCCTAGCCACTGTCGCCAAGTGCTTGCTCATGGTGGAACTGTTGGGTGTAATTAATAGTAATGAGTGTGGTCTAGACCTGATGACTTTGGTTGTGAATTGGCGCTATATAAATAAAATTGAATTGAATTGAATTGAATTAATAAAAAAACTTTGATTTGATTGATAACTCAACTTATTAAGTACTTAACAGGAAGTAAGATCTTAGGACCACAAATCGGATCAATTATTCAGTTACAAATGGTGTTACTTAATTCTCTTTAATGTAGTGTGTGAAGTGGTAAGTGAGTCTGTTACTTGTATTTTACCTTTTACCCCAGTAGTTGTGACCTGGTCACGGAGGCAGTTGCACATCTCTATCAGCTCCTGTTTCTCTCTGCTCAGTCGTGCAATACGGAACGCTGCCTTCTTGAGTCTGGTATGTAGGAGAAGGGGGCTGTTTTTGTCACCCTGCACATTTTCACACAAACCATCTGACATTAGGCCTGAGGTCTGCTGCTGCAGCAAATATGGCTTCTTCTCTTGGATCTGTGCACTCTGGAAGGAAGAGAAGATGAAACTCAAAACATCTGTATCTTAATATTGGCAATCTAATAAGATCAGTGGCTTTAACCCCACTGTCATTTAAAGCTGATCTGTCAGCTTTAAATGACTCACAAAATAGGTTTTCTCCAGTACCTGTTTCTTGACTTCTGTCTCTCTGACCTCTTGCTTCTTCAAAGCAGAGATGTCAGCAGGTTTTTCCATGCACAGACCACCTGAGCACAAGAAGAGGTGACAGATTAGGTTGTTTCTGCAAAATACCTTTTAAAAACAAAACTATAGTTGTAAACTAACCAAATATAACCAAATATGTGTACAGGAGTGTAGTCCACACCTGCTGAGCTGACAGTGAAGCAAATGTCAGTGGATGGAGCTGGTGGTCTAGTGACTATCTGAGTAGTAGATCCTTGAAATTGCTCAGCAGAGGAGGGCTCTGGTTGGCCAGGGGCATAGGGTAAGATATGGTTGAGATGCTCCATGTCCTTTCTCATCTGGGTAACCACAGTCTGCAGGATGCTGTTCTGCTCCCGCAGAAAATGGATCTCTTCTGATGCCACGGAATCCACCTTTGGTGTGAGACCCTGTGATAAGAATTATACTCATAAGGACAGAGTATTGTGCTATTTGCATCTTCATGTTTTTGTATTGCTACTTATGCTTTACTGCACCTACTAATTTCAATTTGAAATGTTTAGTAAAGCTGTGCAGTCCTTTTTTTTAGCACTGTCTATCACCTGAAATTGAGGGGGGGTTTTTTCTATAGAGCAAGCAGTGTGAAAGAGCTGTAAAGTCCTCTGTTATACCTTGTTATCTGTTAGCTTGCTACTAGCACTACAGCTTTGGACTTTTGTACCCTCTTAGGCATTTTTCAAGGATTTTGTGGCTGAAAGTATCTTTAAAATAAACTGTTGAGATGGGGAAAAAAGTAAAAGGCATCACCACAAGTATGCTAATGAAAGTAGGTTCCCAGAAAGGCTCCCACAAAAATGAATATATAGGCAACACACCTAGGCTTCTCTCAGTTTTGTAATGCAGAATGGCTAGACAAAGTTCTGTTCTGTTTCATTTAGACAGACTACACGAAAAACCCTGTGCCCTGTACACAGTAAGGGCTCAGCATGTTTCAGACAGGTGATACTTGCACCAACACCAACATATTTTTGTAGAACTTACTGACTACTTGCAAACTCTTGTTTTGTTTCTTTTGTAAAATTTGTTTGCCTAAATAAAATATGATTCAATCCAACTTATTTATGTTATAATTTAAATAGAAAAATTAGTAATAACATATCTTAATACATGTGCTAAAGACATAATGTAATTATATTAAAAAATATTGTGGTTTGATATATAGCCTGGATACAGTTATGGAGACTGGACAAAATAATGCATCATTCAAACTGAAGCATAAAATGAATGTAAATTAACCTCACTGATTGCAATCAAACCACAAAGGAGTACCTAACAGTTGAGTTGTTTTATGCAGATTAGCTATATTTGTTAGCTTTCAGGGAGGTCTTGTCACTAATATTAAAAACAGCAGACAATATGCAAATACTATGATCCTTAAGCTGTCACAGATACCATAGAATTCCAGAACACAGTTCAAAATCCTTGAAAAACGCCAAAAACAGATTATTGAAATCAGCATTAATTTCATCTTAATATGTGAGTGCTGACCCTTACATTACCCCTACAATATTATGATATTAACTATGATAATAACTAGGGATGTCCCGATCAGGTTTTTTGGCCCTCCGATCCGAGTCCGATCATTTGATTTTGAGTATCTGCCGATACCGAGTCCCGATCCGATACTTACATAATACATAAAAAAGAATGTAGCCCTTTCCTTTCCACCCCTTGCAATCCCAAGTTTACATATCTCACAGTTTGCTAATCCAATGTCCAAACCGCAGACATACTCGCCAAACATTATAGCCTACTCCTCTTCTTATCTCCTCTCTGTACTCGCGCTTTGCGCTTCGAGCTGCCTGCTTCCGTGCAGGCATTTAACCAATAGCGTGTCTGCATCAAAGTGATGTCATGCCGCACGCGTTGATGTTTCTGTGTGGAGTCTCACTCTGTGCCACCGCATAACTATAGATCTCATCTAGGATATGTTAAAAAAAATAAGAAGAATATATATACATATATATGCGATCCTGATCGGGAAGTAACGTCCGATTCCGATCGAGTCCGAAACCACGTGATCGGGGCCGATTTCCGATCACGTGATCGGATCGGGACATCCCTAATAATAACAACTATCATACAGTATGTGACTCAAAGAGTTTTAATGCGGATGAAAGAACAGTCATGTAGAAGTAAATTGTATCAAATTTCTTTTACCTTACTCTGAATATAAATACTATACCCAGACAAAAGACACGTCTAAGAGAAACTAGGAATAGGATGATATAATGATAGATACCCAGATACAATACAAATTTATCAGAATGTTTTATCAAAACCTGTTTACCATGACCATTTATATAATATCTCTGGGTGACACAATTTTTTGGTTTAAGATTAGATAAAAATTTTGATAGATTTCAACGTTTTGATACACTATGAGCTGAATTGTGAATAAACGGAGAATCTGGCTGAACAGTAAGATACAGGATAGCAAACCTGGTGTCAATTGAGCAAACATGTGGAAGGAAACACGTTTAATTGGTTTAAGAAATTCTTGTAGAATTTCCTGGCATTTCTATCAGATTTTGCTGTATTGGGCAATTTGATGCAAGTTGCCAAGGTGATGCGGATATGGCTGATTTGTTCTGAATTTTCTAGGTTTAAAACTCCAGATGGTTCCTGTAGCACCAAAATCTGTGAGTTTTAGGAAGTTTCATAGGACTAGATTTATGTGCAAACTTTCAAAAAATTTTAGGCACGGAAAAGCTGAGGAGAGGAAAAAGAGAAAGATGAATCTTCTGTATCAAATATCTACTTGGCAATGAACTTGTTTCTGCTTTATATTTTGAATCATGAAATCCTACAGTTTGATAAAATAATGTATTAGCTCAATTATAAAAGGCAAGTGTGAGACCATCTGTTCAAGTTGTAATCAAAATGTTTTCAGAGAATTTCATGAATATGGCAAGGACCATATTCCCCCAAATAAAATTCAAGACGAACGCTTGTTGCTTTGACACAACAAAAGGTCCAGAGTATTATCCAGAGTATCCAGAATATAATATCTGTTTTCTGTAACCACTTTATCCCTTTTGTGGTCACTGGGGTATTATAAATGATATAATATATAATAATATAATATTTAGCATTGTGTTCATGAGTGATGGAATATTTTAACAGTCAAAGAAAGTTGGAACATGCACTGATGTCTTTAAATAATTAGTTGACAGATATCGTCTTTCCATGTATTTAGCTTACATAGTTTTAGGAGTCATTTGAGAAGGTTTACATGGAAAGGACTTTGATATGTTTTTCCTTTTGGTGCCAGTGGAGTTTGCAGCGGCTGGTATGTTGGGGAGTCAGAGAGCCAGACTGAAAGGCCACCATACCATTTTGGATACATCAGAAAAAGGTCAAAGAAAAAAAAAACTAGAACTCAAACTCATAAAAACTCACTCATAGGACACCTTAGGTGCATCAGGTAGATTGGATATTAAGTATATCTATTAATATTAATTATATACATATGTGTGAGTGTGTGTGTGTGTGTATATATATCTGGATCAGTTCTCATCTTACCTATGCAGCATTATGTAGAGACATTTTGTCCTTGGTATGATGTAAGGGGAAAGGTCACAGAATGTCAACAATGGAAAATAGTACCAAACAGAATATGATACTTTGTGTGTTTGTGTGGAACTTTCAGGCCCATAGCAATGATTGTCATGAAAACCATCATGACTCATTCACTGCAGGATATGCTAAACAAATTCTAGTGCAATATGGAAAGTAGTCTTCAAGAATCCTTGCTTTGGACCAAACTCAACTGCAGTCGAAAAAAGGCTACACAGAAAGAAAAAGAGACAGATGAACAGACCGACCAATATCGCCAGCTATGGATCTGGAGCTAGTGTTCTTAATCCACTGTCATTTACTTAATTTCTTCAACTCCTAATTGGCCTCACTTAAAATTAAAAGTGACAACAAGTAAAAAAGTACAAAATAAATAAACATGCCACATATGGAGTAACAAAAATAAATAAATACAGTTACAAAGAGGAGCAACCCACAGTGTTGAGTATCAATAAAGAACATAGAAAAATAGGGTGGCTGTGGCTCAGAGGCAGAGCTGGTAGTCAGTAGTCAGAAGAACAAGTGTAAAGTAATTTGACTCCTCAGAAAATCTTTGTTACTGACAGGCTCAGATTTCTGTCAATAAAATTGTCTGCCACCATTATGAAACACACTTTTTTATACCAATATGACTACCTCCACCCTGTCCACAAGAGGAACAGCATAGTTGTGCTTTGGTTTCAGATTTCTTCTCCTCTTTAGCTGGCAGTAGCCATCCTGTTTAGTGCAGATTTGATGGTTACAAGATTTGAGACAGGCATTCTCCTTTGTTCCACAATGCTGGCTGACAATTTTAGCAAAAATCTCAGCTTGACAGTAGCAAGTATAAGCACTTTTAGTAGACATACATTAATGAGGAGCAATTGACCTATTATACATTGTAGCTGGTCAACACTGGACCAGCTTTAAAAATGTGTTTTCCCACTAACACATGAATACGAAAATAGAACCATTTAAAGCTCATGTAAATTAAGAGTCTGAGTTATCTCTTGTTCAAGTAGCACTTGGAAAAACCAACAGATAAAGAGCAAAGTAAAATAAATAACACAAGGCCTATTTGGATAACCTGAACCCCAGCTATTATAACAGAAGAGGGGCTAAGGGGGGGGGGGGGGGGGAAATATACAAATTAAAGACCAAAAGATATGAACTACTAATTGTAATAATAATCCTAGGGTGAACAATGCCTTACTGAGAAGAGCCCAGCTAATGTCACTAGCTAATGTAATGCTGAAACCCAAATGCTCTTATCTTGTACCAAACTGCTCTCATTCCTGGCATAACATCCTCATGAGACTCTTTTGCATATTTTTTATTCCTTTTTTTTTTTTTTTTTTTTTTTATAGAGTTGATTAATTAGGCAGCAGGTTGTATGAGTCACAACCACAGATTTGAAGTCCGGATCCAATGGCCGAAGCTCAGTAACAAGAGCTGAAATCATGCCACAGATAGTGATGATTATTTTCTGGGTGGGCTCGAATGAAGTGCACTTAGTGCTCATCATGATCATGCTATACTCACCATCATTACCAGTTGTGTCAAACGTTTCAGCTGTCCCATCACTCATTATGTGAAATTTCAGTTTAATTAATCTAATTAAAGCATCATCTTGTGACATTATGTGACACTAGACTGGAAGCCAGTTGTGCTCCAGTATGTAAGTGTCCAGTAGCTGTGAATACATATGAGCAAGAAGGACTAGATTATAAAAAGATTGTAACTATAATCATTTTTATGAGCCACACGACACAAATTACAATGGAAGCGTAGAGCTGTCACACATGAAAAAGAAAAAAATTATTGGTATCACGTTATAACGTAATATGTTTCATGTTTTAACATGATACTTTTCAGGTTATAATGTGATACATTTCACATTTTAACTTATTGCATGACTTGAATCTGTGGAGCCTCCCATACCCTTTTATCACAGAGGGGTTTTGCTGATCAATGAAAATAACACTACCAGAGGATCAGATGCATTCTTCTTTACAGCCCCATGTATTTTAAAAGTGTCATTCTTAGAGGACGCATATTATAGTACCGTCCCCTGTGCTCAGTAAGTGCAGAATCTCACCATGTCTTAACCCAAGTGTACGCGGATTTCACTAATTTATCATGTAATAACGTGAAATGTTTCAAGTTTTAAAGATATGAGTTATCATGTTATAATGTGAAAAAATTATAAATTTCACGTTATAACGTGATAAGTTTCAAGATATAACGTGATACTGATATTTTTTCTTTTTCAGGTGTGGGAGCTATACGCTTCCGTAAATTACTATTCTGAGCTAAAAATACCTATATTGTCCTTAAACATATGTAGAGGACTTATTTGTTGTGTATATATGTGTATGCCTGGATGTTTATAGTGTTTGGATGATTAAGGAAAAGAATCCATGCCTGATCCTGGGGCAATGTTCTAAAACTTTTTAAGTGTGATCTGTTTTAACCAGCTTTGTGCTGGAATTACAAAGTCACCTTTGGTAACTGTAAGCTGTAGCCTGCACTTGCATGACTTTTGACAGTACTTTACAGAAATAGCATTATTTTGACTATTACATTATAGTCATGCATGCTCCTAGAGAGGAAACTACATTTTCAAATGTCTTGCCAAGTTCATCTTTTAATACTATTCCTGCTGAAATGGATTCATTTCTATAGACTGAAGGAGTGAAGGAGTGAAGGAGATCACAGGATGTGGGGGGAGAGGCAGGCTGTCTGAAGGCAGCAAGGAGAGAGCGAACAAGCTTAACACCTACTTCAACAGGTTTAGCTCTCAGACTTCTCCTGTCTCCTCTACCCCTCCCCCAGCCTCCCACACCTTCCCACTGCCTCAAATGGTCCCACATCTCTCCCCTCTCTCCCCTGAGCCCACAGGACCAGACAATGGAACAACAGCTCAACACACTTCCCTCCACGGACACTTCCGCCCTGTCCCCCTGCTTGACTGTGATGATCGGCCAGGTGAGGAGACAACTGGAGAAACTAAACCAATGCAAGGCTGCAGGGATACGGAGGACCTGTGCCAGCCAGCTGTCTGCTATTCTCCAGTATCTCTTCAACCTGAGCTTCAGCCTGAAGAGGGTGCCGCTTCTCTGGAAGACCTCCTACCTTGTTCCTCTCCCCAAGAAATCATTTCCATCTGGCCTCAGTGATTACGGTCCAGTTGCCCTCACATCCCATGTGATGAAGGTGCTGGAGAGGTTGGTGTTGGCCCACCTGAGGCCGCAGGTGACATCATCTCTAGACCCGTTGCAGTTTGCCTACCAGCCGAGTCTGGGTGTGGACAACGCTGTCATCTATCTGCTGCAGCTCACTCACTCACACCTGGATGGTGGTGGTGGCACGGTGAGAATCACATTCTTTCATTTCTCCAGTGCCTTCAACACCATCCAGCCTCTGTTACTGGGTGAGAAGCTGCGACTGATAGTCTCCTGGATCACTGACTACCTGACTGACAGGCCACAGTTCGTCCGGCTGGGGCGTCTCCAGTCTGATGTGGTGGTGAGTGGTATAGGAGCCCCGCAGGGCACTGTGCTTTCTCCTTTCCTGTTCACCTTATACACCACTGACTTTCAGTACAACTCAGAGTCATGTCACTTACAGAAGTTTTCTGATGACTCTGCAGTTGTTGGGTGTATAAGTGGTGGACGGGAGGAGGAGTACAGAGGGCTGGTGGACAGAGTTGTGGAGTGGGCTGAAAGAAATCACCTGCTGCTTAACGTGGACATGACCAAAGAGATGGTGATTGATTTCAGGAGGAAGGGAACAGTCGTGCGGCCCCTCTCCATCCTTGGTAGGGATGTAGAACTGGTGGAGAAGTACAAGTACCTGGGAGTCAACATCGACAACAGACTGAGCTGGAAGCTCAACAGCACAGCTGTATACAAGAAGGGGTGCAGCAGACTCTATTTCCTGAGGAAGCCGAGGTCCTTCAATGTGTGCAGCAAGATGCTGGAGATCTTCTATCAGTCTGTTGTGACCAGCACACTTTTCTCCTCTGTGGTCTGCTGGGGGAGCAGCATTGGAGCCAGTGACACCAACAGACTGAATAAACTGATCAGGAAGGCTGGTTCCATCATTGGCTGTAGGCAGAAGACTTTTGAAGTGGTGGTGGAGAGGAGGACTCTGAACAAACTGTTCAATCAATCATGGATAACCCTGACCACCCTCTCCACCCTGTACTGGACAGACAACGAAGCACCTTCTCCAAAAGGCTCAGGCAGCTTCGTTGTCTAAAGGACTGCTACAGGAAGACTTAAGCTATAAGCTATAAGACAGATGACAAGCTGTAATGACAGCTGTAATAATGACAGTGTATATGTACGGGAATAAAAACTAGCAAGAGTTCACTGACTAAATGTCGAGGATTAATAGTCAGCTGATTAAATACTACAGTATATTTCACTGTTGTTTGCTTTGCTTCCCTCAGTGGGACATAAAAACTACAGGTACAGAGTACCTTGCCAAATTTAAGACCTCTTAAGAAGTTTGGTGATTTTTTTCAGCAAAGTGTCAAATTAAATCCTATCCCATTTCACTTTTTATACCTTTTATACCTTTATATCTAATTTTTACATCATTTTATTTATCTGTTTCTTTATTTTTTGCGGGGCACTTAAATTTCCCTTCTTTGGGATCAACAAATGACTATTTTATTTTATCTCAAACTGTAAAGTAAATGGTGGATGGTTTCTTACCTGTATTGCCTGGTGTCCCTCCATATTAAATGAATGTAGTAAGACAGTCAAGTCCTGCAGCTCTTGTTCTTTTTCCTTGAGCTCTGCTTTAGCCTGACCAACATAATGTCTATATTAGTATCATAATCATCTGCATCATCTGGACCTTAAAATCAGCATATAGAGCCAAAAAAGGATCTATTTTACAGCACTCTGAAAAATATAACACACTCACTGATTTAATAAGCCTTTTCCACCTTGTTGTTAATACATTCTGCATCGGGATCAACAAATGTTCTTTAGAAAACAAGTGCACTGTGAAGGGAATGCAGAGTCTAAGGTCATTGTGTATTAATTTATATACATATATATATTTATAAATATAAGTTATAGTCCCTTCATCCTATTAATTAATCGTTTAAAAAATAATATTTTTTTTAATTAGGTGGAACAAAACAATTGAAGGAATTTAATTCAACCATTGAAGAAAAGGGAAGTCATAACAATCAAGGAAAGTAACAGTGATTCAGAGTTGTCAGGTTAAACCTGTTAAGGAAAATACCACTTACTGGTGTTTTATCAACATGTTGTATTCCAGACACTATAGATGATGAATGGACTGTAGTTATATAGCATCTTTCTAGACTTCCAAATGCTCAAAGTGCTTTGCAATACATATCAGTATCCACGCATTACACACATTTATATATTGACGGCACATTATGTTAGGTCTGCTTGTCCTGCCTGGCCCTCTCATCCAGTTCCCAGCCCCTTTAACCTGCTGCCACTGCGTGTGGCACTCCCTCCTGTCTGTCTGTGTGTGTCGACTGTCATTACTCAAATGTTTACAGGTATGCCAGAGCTGGAGCAGGACCTCACCAGCTGCAACCTGTTAGATCATCAGTTCCTCTATACATGCTCGGCAACTCTACAACCACGCTGCTAGATCATAGCCAAACTCAGTGTCAAGTCTGTGTATGCAGCCATTCTTGCCTTTTTGCCTCTTGTACCTGTGCTTGCCTGTTACCTGGAATTAATCTGTCTGTCTTTATGCCCACAGTACTCAACCGTGATCGAACCTGTTGCACTGCATGCCACAGTGTCCTTGGGCAAGACACTTAACCCCTAATTGCCCCTGATGCTGTGCCATCAGTCTGTAAATGGGTTAGATTTCCTTTGTTCCGTTTGGCGTGAATAGATGAATACCAACTTGTAGTGTAAACCTTTGAGTGGTCAAAGCGCTATACAAGTACAGGCCATTTACCATCTATCTTCCAAGAAGTGGACTATCTTCAAGGCAGTCACTCCATCGGTGCCAATCTTGTCTGTCACAAGAATCAGCTGCTATTGATACTTTCAATGAAAGCGTTTCATTTTATCTCCTTACCTGCATAGGTTGAGTGGGTTAGTTTGTGCACTGAGATTTTCAACAAATTAAACGCTGGATTTACAATAGTAAAACTTCAGTGTCCATTTCTTCAATATACACAATTTTTAGTTGGTTTTCAAATTCACCTGTAGAACATACTTTATCAACTGCACCACTAATTTGACATAACCAGTTATGTTGAGTAGTTCCTCAAAAGTTTTAAATGAGGTGAAGACAGTCATGTCAGGTTGCATAGGCAGATAACCAGTTAACCAGTTTGTTTACAATATCACAGCAGAATGATGTAGAATTGTGGGGACCGTGCATCTAACTAGTGGGGTTAATGATTCATTTGACTTCCAGATGACAATATTCTGAATTTGCTAACTGATATGATCTCCACTTGCATAAAACTATGTCTTAAGCATGAATAAAACTTAAACCATTTTAAACTTATTTTGTTTATAGCTTTTTCTTATGAATAGAACAGGGAATAGTTTTGTCATAACAGCATACCAGCGATTCATGTTTGTAACAAGGAAAGTGTTTTAACAAGATGAATTGTTATGAGTTTTGTAACACAACTATTAAAAAAAGCGTCCTTAAATAAAACTTAAACTCAGCTCTACTCCACAAAACTCCAGATCTGGTAAACATTTTCAAAAGGTGGAAACGTTTCTTGAGACACTTTTCTGATGTAATGGTAACTGTTGTTGCATTATAGGGGCCTGAGCTGGACATCATCTCTGCAGGTAAAGTTTCTATTGATTTGATCACTTTCATTCAGACATCAGATTGCAAAGAGTATTTGAACCAGTAAAAGTTTCTTACCATTTCGTCCTATAAGTCATACAATTGACGTTAATCAGTGACAGCCGATGATTTGCTACAACCTCTTTTGTTGTTTTAACCGATGAAAATGACTGTTAATAAAAATAAGGAGCTACATCAATGTGTTTTATACTAATCTATGCTACTGATAAATATAATCTAAGTGAGTCTAACTCACTCACCAGCATGCCCTAATAATTTCTCACATTTACAGACTGTAACTTTACAGTGGATCACACAGCTGTCATAAAGAAAAGTGCCGCTGCAAATGTGGGCTGAGGTAGGCAAAACAGTAAAGTTCAGCATAGAAAGGATACGTTTTTCTTTTGCTTTACTTTAACTGACACAGTTGTTGACAATATGACTACCTCTGCCCCAGTGCCAGTATTTTAGATCTGCTTGGCAATAACAAATGGACAAAATATCAAAAAGAACCAAACAAGAGTAGGTGAAAACACCACACGTGTACCCGTAACTCCACATGCACTGTGCAGGAGCGCTTGTGTAACATAACACTGACCTGGTCTCTATCCTGGGTCAGGTCTTGTATTAGCTGCTCATTAGCAAGGAAGTGTTTAGCCTTCATGTCCTCACAGCGTCTCTGCCACTCCAGCTCCACCTGGACTTGCAACTGTTCTAAGACCCTCTCTCTCTTCAAACTAGCACTAAGTTGCTGCTTGTACCTGACAAAACACACACAATAGACATTTTAGAGATAATTAGTACATTTTAGACATGTCATATAATGCAGATTTTCAAAGTTAAATAACCAGACAGCTTTGTTTTTAAATTTAAGCACTGCCAAATTTCCTCACTATATTCTCTGATCTCTTGAAGATAAATGAGATAAATATTCTAAGCATTCAATTGTTCCTTTCTCCATCTCTTTCTTGTGTTTCTCATTTTTTATTCTTTAACCACTATATTTTTACCCCTGCATATCTCTATAATTGACAACCATCATACAAATACTCTCCCCTCAACTAGTTACCTCATCACAGCTCAAACCTGCTAGTCTCACAACATTTAATGAGCATGTACACACACTGAATCAGTCCATACAGACATGCTCAATTCTCAGTTCACACTCTTTTTTTTCCATCAGTGTCTGACTCACCTCTGGATTGTCTTGTCTTTCTGCTCTATGGCTTTCTGCTGGTCTTCCTGTAAGCAGCGTGCCTGTGCAGTCAGGTCTTCCATTTTTTCCTGTAGTTTGGCAATGTGTTTCTCAGCCCTCTGCAGCTTCACTGTATGGGCCTGACATTGAGCCTCCAATTGTGCATCACACTCCCTCTTTACCTGAATCAAATCCTTGTATCTTGACAGACAAGCCATACAATTAAACGTTAGGACAAGTTTGACATATAAAGGAAATACAGAGGGGGTAAAGCCTTAGCTTTTATGTACAAGGTAATATGAAGAGTTGACCTTTAGGGAAACAGCCACTAGTTTTGAGGTTGCTGAGGACTGAAAGCTTCTGAGGTTTTTGTTTTCCCCATCAGTAGCACTTTAATGGGATTTACTAATGGTTTACCCCATACAGAGCTTCCACCCTAAGGCAGATCTTTGCAACCAACCATTCAGGAAATGGCAAACATACAATAAAATAAGGGCAATACTGTTGCTCATCTTCCTTTTTAACTTAGCCTATGGAATAAAACAGGAGCCAGTGGGGTCTGTAGTTAGAGAACTACAAATTTCATTTATTCATACATTGAAGAAGGCAGTTAGGGATGTAGCGTACAACCAGCTGGGCCCAAATCCATGTGTAAAGCAACTCAGACCCAACTGCTGAGTCAAAAGAGAAGTTAAGTGGACACATATGGGGCGTTACATAGTCTGACTACATGCCTCCTAGCCGGACATATGCTTAGCATGTAAGTCAGAACCAGATGGTGTTCCTACAGACATTTCACCAACACCGAATAAGACATTCATGCAAATGTCATAACTTAAAAATATATCTCTAAGATACCTGAGAGATTTGTGGTATTATTGACTCACTTCTTAGTGTGGTTATCGTCCACCATTTTCAGTCTGGTTTCCATCCATTTTAGCTTGTCCTCAAGCTCTTTTATCCTGAGACAGAGGATAGTCACAAAACTTTGTCCACATGTAGACACACCCCCACACACCCACACACAGTACAGGAGCATACTTGTAGTCCTTTACAGCAGTCAGGTCTTTGATTTCCTGCTCTTTGTATTGCAGCTGAGTTAGTATTTGCTGACAAAACTTCTTAGATGCCTTAAGATCCTCTGTAGCCTGCAGATGAGCATGACAGTGAACTTTGGTCTCTTCAGACAACAGCTTCATCTGGACAAGAACACAAAGGGACACACACAGCAGTGATAGGACAACATTAGGCATAAAAGATAAGCTATGACAAATCTACAAAAAAAAGCACATGTCTGCTGGAATAATTTATGGATATTACTTACATTTCACTACTTATGTAAAATGTAAATATAGTATGACTACATGATACAAGTTGTGAATTTTGAATAATACTTATGAAACAACACATTATTTACAAACAACATAATCAGGTCAATTTATGTCAAGCTGTTTCCTAACCTTGAGATCGTAAGACAACACCACAGCACACATCTCATCCATTTTCATGTTAAACTTGTGTTCTTGCTGTCTGAGCTCACATTCAAAAGCTGTTGTCATCTCCTGTTGGCCAGAGAAGAGTTATTAGAGTTTTTTGTAGAACTTCAACACTGTTACATTTATCATGAGATACAGGTGAAGTTGCTGTCACTAAACACAACATCACTAAGTGCATTTCCACTTGTTAGGTGCGTGTGGTAGTGGGGTGTGGTTTAGCATCAGCTGCGGGAGAGGGACGGGGAGTGGCTCGCGAATTCAGCACTTGGCACAGGTGTTTGACATCAAGAACTAATTACATTCTCTGTCGTGCAGTAGCAGCCGGGCCTGGAGGTTGATAAAACTCTCTCCCAGGGAAGGGAGAGCACTGTTGTATTGGTGTGTCCTGGATGGCTGGATGGTACAGCTTGGGACCACCAGGGGAACAAACACTCATATATCACAGTTTTGCAGCTAAAAAGGAACAATAAAGAACATTTGGGAGAACGTATCCCACAGGTCTGCTGTGTGTGTTGTTTGGCGGCTGAGAGGACCCTTGTTACATTGACGCCCAAAGGGTCTCAGCATGTCACAGCAGCAGGGACAACAGGGACTGCCCACTGACACCAACGCCCTCCCCAGATCCAAGGGGGAAATACAGCTGGTAAGGATCCAGGGGGGTATACACCGGGCGATTGTGGATTCCCTCCCCTCCTCTTTTCTGTTCCTTTCCTTGTGGGTGGAGTGTATGGACAGGGGTTGTGGCTGGCTTGCCCTGTGGCAGTAATGAGGCACACCTGTATGCAGTTGAGCTCATTAACTCCACAAAAGCATGGTCTCTCCTCCATTATGTCACTATATAATTCCGTCTTGTTTGCCAGTGCCATGTGAGATTTCTCCAGTGAAGCTCTTCAGTGTTGCATTTGTGCATAAAAGCCTGCTTGCTTTTTTCTAGTTAAGTTAAATAAACTTAAGTTGTCGGGTTTTGTTCTGTATAGATTCACCTGTGTGCCTCATTGCTGACCTCACTTTTTGTTACCTGAGTCCTGAGAGCATTGAGCATGAGTCATCTCCCAGAATTACTCTCCCTGAAGTCAGTGAAGAACAAAAATCTGCCATTTACCTTGTCCACCACCACCAGCTGTCATCCTTTGTTTGGAAAATAAACTGTATTTAACTCAAAAGATTTCATGAGTCTGTCTCTGCTTTGAGGTCACAATTACCAAAACACAACATACGATCCTATAAAATGTTCTCAGGCCTAAACCCATAAAAAGCAAATGCATACCTGATTTAAATCTGACTGCTATCCCATTCAAAGTAAAAGCAGTACAGTGCTCCCAGCACTCCACCACTCATACATCACTCCATTAAAACCTCTGACTGATACTTCTGACATGGACCAGGGAAGCTGACCCACACAAAAGGGACATGTTACAGATTTCAACCATTTTGACAAATGTTATCATCTACCTGACTAAAAAAGCAAAATATGTGAGCAAAAAAAGGGATAGCAAAAAGAGTGAAATAGAGTGTGAAGGACAGAAAGTGTCCGAGAGACTCTTACACAAGAAAGATTTCATGTGTT
The DNA here is from genome assembly GCA_008933995.1 of Datnioides undecimradiatus. Classification (NCBI taxonomy): domain Eukaryota; kingdom Metazoa; phylum Chordata; class Actinopteri; order Lobotiformes; family Datnioididae; genus Datnioides; species Datnioides undecimradiatus. The sequence goes on along the minus strand of WARS01000066.1, from coordinate 74,264 downwards.
TCAGTAATGTGAAACCAGAATCAAGTCTGTGTGCACATTTAAGAACTGGGTTAAACCAAAAAGCCCATGCTCAACCCTTCTCAGGTTGAAAACTACAGACCGGTTTCACTCCTACCCTTCCTATCGAAAATACTAGAATGCACAGTCTTCAACCAGGTCTGGCTACTCTGCTGAGACAGCGCTCCTCTCTAACTGAAGCACTCCACTCTGCCAGAGCTGCTGGTCAGTCCTCAGCACTGCTGTTACTCGGTCTATCGGCTACGTTTGACACTGCTAACCACCAAATCCTCCTCTCTACTCTCAACAAACTCAGCTTCTTGGGATCTGTTCTCCATTGGTTTGAATCACACCTCTCTGAAAGATCCTTCAGAGTATCATGGAGGGGGGAAGTGTCTAAATCATGCCCTCTACCCACAGGGGTTTCCCAGGGGTCGGTACTTGGTCCTCTCCTGTTCTCAAAATATACAACCTCTCTTGGCAATGTCATTCACTCCCATGGTTTCTCACTCTACTGCTATGCGGATGACACACAACTCTTCCTTTCTTTCCCCCCGACGATCCATCAGTTTCCACATGAATCTCATCGTGCCTTACTGACATTTCAAAATGGATGATGGAACACCACCTCCAGCTTAATCCTTCCAAGACTGAGCTCCTGGTCATTCCAGCTAAACCCTTTTTACATCACCAAATCAACATCCAACTTGGATCAACTCCTCTTTTCCCAACAAAATCGGTCCGTAAGGCGTCATGATCAACAACAACCTTAATTTTAGGCTCACGTGGCCTCAGTTGCTTGGTTGTGTCGTTTTGCCCTCTACCATATCAGAAAGATCAGACCCTACCTGCCCAAACATAGAGCACAACTCATGGTACAAGCTCTCATTATCTCCCGCGAAACAAAAACTTAACCAAAACTGCTCAGGGTTACCTGAACCCCCTCATCCAGGTTTACACTCCATCCCCCTCTCTGCGCTCAGTGAATGAGATACATCTAGTCCCAACATTACAATGGGGCCCAAAATCACAAGCTAAACTCTTCTCCTCTGTCGCCCCCCCTATTGTTTTCTGAATACCTACTGTCGTAGCAAGCACTTATTTAATTTTTTTTTTAAATCTCTCAACTTCAAGCACTACTGTAATGTGAAAACACTTGGAATGGTCAGATGAGTAGAAAAGTGCTCTATAAGTACCCACAACTTCATGACACACCACTGCAAGTGATCACAAAGGGGCATGTAACTCCAGTCCTGCTGTTGAATGCACAACATAACTTTAAACCAAACGCTGCTGAATGCACAACATAACTTTAAACCAACTGACAGTAACAACTAGCAGTTGCTACCTTCTTGTTACCAGTATGTTATGGAACTATGGACACCATGTGAAAGCACCTTGATTGCATCTTGCACATATGTGGGGAATGATACACATACTTGGACAATATACTGCATGTATAATAACAAAGTAAGCCCATTCAGTGTAACTGATACCAGTGAGAGTCAGAGACTGAGGGCTCCTTTATCTGGGTTCATCCAAAAGGTCTGGTGCTGATCCCATCTGAATGTTTGGAAGAACTAGGGGCACAGACCAAATTACTGTGTGGCATAGCGGTCCATATGTTTCAGTAGCCAATGTGTTTACTGTCATATTAATAGAATATTAATTTCAGGTGCAGCTAGCAAAAGCCAAAATAGTTTCATTCGCAACAGTGAACAATAGATGTCAACATGGCAAATATTCTATAAAGAGATCAAAACACTTGCCAAAATGAGATATGTATTTGACAAAACATAACAAAATAACCACTTGCATGAATTTATACATGATTCATTTGGTCATGGAATGTATAACTGATTTAAGATCAATTTACCAAGTAAAATTTTTACCCAGCCAGTGTTTATGTTAGCTATTTTAGATTTAGTCTGCTTTTTAGTTTTAGTCACATTCCCCAGTTTGTTTATAGTCATTTTTATGTTTTTTAGTTTTAGTTTGTTTTTTCACTTGATGACAACTCAAAAAACTTTAGTCTAGTTTTATTCAACAAAAAGTCATTACAATTTAGTCAATATGTAGAAAAAAATGTTTTTTTTCTTTAAAGTTATTCAGTTAGTCTAACACAGGTACCAGAAATTGAAATTAAGGTGACAGTATCAAGTGCTGTACTCTGTGTGTTTGTGATTGTATACCTGTCTCCTCAGGGTTAGCTCCTGTTCCATCCCTTGAATCTTGCATTGCCAATCCCATGTCATCCTCTCATATTCCTCAGTTTTCTTTTGCATTTCACCAGCCACAGAGCTATCATCAAGCCACATAATGACAGAGAGAGGTAGATGAGCACACAGTGGAAAAGTAAAAGTTCGACATAAGGATGAGGTAACAGACCAGGTAACAATAATTGTAATAGTAATCCTTTACTGTTACTGTGTTACTGTAAGACTTTGCTGCTCTCCATCAGCCAACCATACTGTTGCTGTCAAATCTGTTCTCTCTGCTGCTGTCAGCTGAAACTTAAAAAGCAATAATCATGGTGAACCTGCTAAGCCGAATTCACATCCTGTTCATTCATCTTCACCATAAGTTCACTCTTCATCCTATCCAGATGTTGATTCTTCCCTCCTCCATCACCACCTACTACTACTGACAGCTTCAACAGCCCCTTAAAATATGATCATGTCACAATGGGGTCTAATCACCAAGGACTACTACTTTTTCTCATATTTTGCTCATGTCAAGAAATATTTTTTTTAACTTAGTGTCTCTTGATTGAACTATTTACTGCATTTGAAAATTGCTCGTCTAAAAAACGTCAGTGTCTTTTTGTTTTTTATATGATCATATTAGAGATGGACCAAGACTGATATTTAACTTCTCTTTAATTCTGATTTAACATAAAAAACCCCAATTTCATAATAATGTGATGACTTTTTATCCCCTCTGTATCCTCTCTTAATGTGTCAAGAATCTGTCCTAATATGTGATGGTATGAATTTAAGAATTCACCAGGGTAGGTTTTCATTTAGGACACGTAACTCTGCATCTTCTTGCTATATGAAGTATAAAGCAGTTTTGTTGCAGTTTTTTTTTTTGAAAAGGGTCAGATGGTTTGTACCTGTTATGTTTCTCAGTCAGAGCTCTGGCAGTTATGAACTCATATTTCTCCAGCTCTTTGTCTCGTTCATCTACGATGGCCAGGTTGAACTGAAAATCTTCCTTCAGTTGTCTGTAGCATTCACTGAAAAAGGAAACATTACAAAATAATTAATTGGTTATCACTGAGTTCAAAAGGGAAGACATATTAAGGGAGGCCATGACTCAGTTGTCCCACCCCTCCAGGGTTCTCAGTCTCCTTCTGTCCACATGTTAGATGGTCCTCAAGAAAGACAGTGGATCTCAAATTGTTGCCACTGGAAGGCCAGCATCATTTCTTTTTTTCTCTTTTCAGACCTGCTTTACATAGAATTCTGTGTAAAGTCTCGTCCTTCAACTGGTCCACAGTAATCTTGATCAGAGCCGGCTGGCCCATTAGGCAATATAGGCAAATGCTAAGGGTGCCGTGGCCTCCAGGGGGCACCACAAAATCGGGAAAAAATTCACCTTCAGCATAATTATATTAAAACTAGTTATTACTATTAACTCTTAAAATGGAAAGCAATGCCCAATTAACTACTACAAATAATAATACCAAATAAGCCCCCCCCCCGACTCCAGAGAACTTTGTAAACACGCAAAACAACCTAATCTGTCCAGAGCACAGGGAAGAAAAAAAAGAAAAGAAGAGGAGGAAAAACAGGAGAAAGACAGAGGTAAAGTAAAGATACAGTAATGAAATGAAGCATCAGTTGTACTACGTCAGTTATTTAGCACAGTGTACTGTTAAGTTGACAACTTGCTTCTGAGCAATTAGCCTCAACATGGTATGCTAATGTAGCTTATATATAGAGTTATTGTGTGCAAACTGTGTGGTTATTTAAATTGATGTTGATTGTTGTATTTATAATTCATTACTATTATTATTATTTATTTACTTATTTACAGGATTTTAATTTTGTGGTAAGGGTATTTATATTGTATTTCAGATTTTTGGGAATTTATTTATAATTTGTTAAGCATGTAAATTGGGTGATATGTTATCTTATAAATTAAAAACAATGGTAAAAACAACACTATTCGATTTCTTTTGTAAGCGTATGTAAATGGAGGGGGGCACCATATAAAATCTCGCCTAGGGCGCCACATTGGGTAGGGCCGGCTCTGATCTTGATTCTCAATGCAGATTGAATTACTCTAACCTTTGACATCTGTGGTGATGAGTTTCTTTGAGAGACATGCATTGGTCCATCTTAAGGACATCCCAAGTACCCTGCTGGATGCCCTACAGATTGCCTACCTAGCAAACATGTCAGTGAATTATGCAGCCACTATGGACTGTACCCATAGAGAGCTTTTCTAGTCCTTTGACTAATCAAAGCACTTTAACAATATGTTTTAGCATTCAGCCATCCACACTTAATCACATGGCAGGTGGTCATCAGAAAGGACCTGACATTTACACTCATTCAAACACCAGTGGCACAGCCACCGGGAGCAAATCCTCTTACAACCTGCTCTACCTCTGAGCCACAGCCACCCCATTCTAGTAAACCAGAAGCTCCAAACTTGAAGTTCACCCAGCTAGGTCCATCCACATGTGTACATGGAAAGCAGAAAGCAGCAAGTGAGCCTGTAAAAACATTCAGCACTTGCTTTAACTGAATTACTTTAAAGAGAGAAAATACTTTGACAAGTTGACTAAATTGTAATAACTTTTTAATAATTAAAACTAAATTTAAAAAATCAAGTTGTAAAATTAGTCTAAAACTATGAAGAATAAAAATAACTAAAATGTGACTAAAACTAATAAGCATTTTCATCTTCAGGTTTAGACTAAGACTAAATCTGAAAGAGCCCCCAACATAAGCACTGATTCATACTCAGAGTAAGAGAAGAGAGATTCAAATCCATTTACATTCCAGCTTCGAATCCATCAGTTCATGCCAGCAGTTGTTGCATGAGGGCCAAATGTTCTTGGAAATGTGTGTATGTTCATTGAGAGCTAGATAGAAATTTCTGTTTGTTTTATTTGTTAAGACAGTGAGATATTTGACTGTGAGATTTCTGCCTTCACCCCACAACAATAGAGGTGGATGGAATTTAGTCTGTATGCATGCAGCTTTGAAAAATACATTTAAACATTTCAATAGCAATGCGTCTTCCCAGACACAATGTCCGCTTGTTTCTCTTGATAATCTACAGAACCCCATTGTATTGGATTGGAAGCAGATATCTCTAACACACATTTCAAAACTTGAGCAAATAAAACGCAATATCTGTGTGGATGGATTTCATTATAGGTAAGCGAGGAAATGAATTCTTTTACAACTTGGCTCAATTTGTTCAGGGTTCAAATGTTCAAACTAGTGTTTTGTCATAAAGATCTCATTGCAATTTACTGGAGACTTCAATACTCAGCTTTTCCACACTTAAACATATGAGCCAGTTCCATTGATGTTAACATTTAATTAATAGTCCTTACTCTTCGAAGACATAAACCACAAATGTATATATATTAATCACAAATTTGACCAAAGAGCCAAGACATAGCTACAGACATGTCACTGAATGAATGGGGTGATTAATCCACAGTAAATGTATTCGATAACAGAATAATCTTTTAAAGATGTATTAAACAAAAGTGCCAAACATACTTCCCAAATAAAGATATTTTTACTTTCACCCTATTCTTAACAATAATTCTATTAACTGAAAATGTTACCAAAGAATAGTGAAAGTTACTGTGTTCCAACCTGACATTTCAAACAGCCACATGTTTTTCCTTATTAGTGACATAAATCTTGAGACTGTGGTTTACTTTCACATCCAAAATTCTTATAGAAATGTTTTCAGCTACAAGCTGAGGTGGTGAGTAGAAATTTACATTTACTGTTTGTCACGTGAGGTGGACGTAGACAAACTACCTGAGGGAAGAGCACTCCTCTTGGGCCTTTCTGAGGAAACTCTCCAGTTGATGAACCCTTGCAGTCAGAAGCTCCTTCCACTCCTTCTCTTTACAGACCAGCTGGGTTTCCAGTCCACTGTTCACGTTTGACTGCATATTAAAACTGGGATACCAAAATACAGATAGTCATACACTACAATGCAGATAATAAATTACCTCCTGTAGCAAAACTAATATTGTTTCTGTGCTACACATTGTGAAGCCCCCAAGACTGCACACAAAACAGATGTTCAAAAAAGAGGCTCTATTTTCACTTACTCTTTTCATGCAGATACAATTTACCATATAAAAAAAGTTAATTTTAATATATAATTCTGTAATTCACCACACGACATGCATTTCTGCTCAGTTGTGCTTTCATGTTGCATTTTGGCGCAAACTGCAAAATCAGCACGTCTTTTGTTAAATGTTTTACATTTTTGTAGACGGTCCCTGCAGCACCATCATCATGACTATCAGCTCACAAAAGTAATTTAAGACGTTTGGCATAGGACTAAACTTATGAGTGAAATTTCGTTAATTTTCACGCAGATTTCCTGGGCAGATAATAGTACCAAGATGAGCGGCAGCCCTGTCAAAATGACGACACTTCCACAAGTTTACACCAAAATTGTGTCCACATGATGTGGGGAAGTCTGAGTTTTAAGTCAATTGTTTGGTTTCCACAAGAAAAGAAGGCGTGAACAAACTCGACAGTTCGGGGATTGCGACAAAACTGCAATTGTCTCACTTTGAAACGTACTGATACACAGACGCACACGCACACGCACACACACTTAGTTAGCCTACCATTAAGCCAAATGAGACCCGTTTGGGATCGTAAGTCTTCGCTCTTCACTCTTTTAAGTCCACACGAATTGTAACAAACAGTCCACACGAATTGTAACAAATCATTCTTTGACCGTAAATAATGCAATTAAACGAGCTGAAGACGTAGTTAAGTAAACCTGCCGTGCCTGCAGTTTGATGCAAATAGACACCATGACAACCGAACGTCGGTCAAACGTTTCCCCAGCTACAGCGGTAGACCATGGTTCCTAGTCTGAGTGCATGAAAATGAAATCCACAGTCTACTAAATGATAGTTTACAACATTTTTACATTTAAGATCGCAGTTAAAATAATATAAGACATCACCACTTCCAGATGTGTGTGCCCATCAGTCATGAAGCCGAGCTTTTTTTTACAGGGGGGTGAAAAGCTTTAAAGTTATATAATCATTAACCAAATTTATGGCATTTCACCTAATAAACATACTGAATTGATTCAACTTACTAAACTCATCGTGTTTCAGAATTTTCCTCTCAATTTTTTTCGCGTGCTTTCAGCAGTTTTTGAAAATGTGTTGCTGAATTATCAAATAAGATACAGGTAGCAAAATGGTGATGCCAGAAGTTCCATTTAGAGAATGTTGCTTCTATACAGGAGGGGGTGAGTGAGTAAGGCGGAGTTTTGAAGAACAGTGACAGGAGTTCCTGTCTGCTCGCGGCCGTATGATAAAGGAAGCGCGCACACGCGGTTTGTGTAGTCTACAGGCGCAACTTCCAAGGGAGGAAGACAACATCTCAGCAGTTACCAGGAATATTATTACAGGTACAGGAATATTATTTTGCTTCTAGCTATTGAATTGCGTGTTTACCGCCTTCAGAAATATTATCCCTGTTATGCGAGAACGCCTAAGTAACAGGCATAGGGCTGAAAGTGAGCAACCGCGGATACCAGGAATAAGGCAAATGAATAAAAATTACATAAATGTGAACTCTATTAGAGATAGGCTCCGGACAGTGTACGTGGTTGCATTTTTTAACTGCTAATGTGAAGATCCACGCCACTTAGGCCACAAGGATTTGTCCGCACGCACAGTTACCCACATCTGTCCAGAGCAGGAAAAACGACTGGTTAAAAACTGGTAGGATAGCTCTATTAAAAGACCACCAAGTGAAAGAGGCAACTGACTCACTCCAGTAAAGGGCTGACTCGGAATCAATATTTTCTATTAAACTGTTTTCCCTGGACAAGGTAGCCTATTAACTAAAATATGCCGAAACATCAGACTGTCGGCGATCTAACCAACAAAATAAAAAATTAAGACCAGTTTCTTATTTCTAACAAAAGGAGTTTGTTTCCTAGTTGGTGGGTGATTGCTGTAATAGATGTGACGCAGAAGTAGTGAGACTGCCTACGTGCGCTCGGCTGCTTCCCTGAGAGTGATGATGTTAGGACTTTCAACACAATTTCTACGTTAACTAAGACTTTGAGATAGTCTTTACAAGTCTGCTGAATATGGGGGTTTACTATTTAAAATGTCATGGGTCGAGTTGAATATTTGAAACATATTTTAAACTGGTTACAACTTTGCTGATGACATACATGCAGTCTCAGTGGGAGACTATATATTCTGTATTAGACATTTACAGTAATGTGGCATCCCAACCTGAGGGTTATAAAGAAAGAAGCTCTGTCTTACACAATTAATATTTTAAAGAATTATTAATTTATTTTCTCCAATAATCAATATGTGGTAACTTTATTGAAGTTTATTGAAGTTATGAACATAACATTAGCATATCATCACCTTTTAAGTTTATATGGTAATCTTCATAGCAAAGAATATGGTTTTCCAGCTGACCAAAAATTGAAATATGTCAAAACTGCATATCAAAGTAGGTTTTGGCTTGCACTCATAATTAAAATCTTTTTTTTTTTTAAGTACTTTATTTGAGGACATTCAGCAAAAAGGATTAACTTAACCTGCATAGAATATTAAAACTTTCAAAACAAATAATACGTTACAAATATGTGAAGTCAGACAGTAACCAATATTTAGGGCTATTTAATCTTTAGACATGGACCCTCTTGTATGCATTCTTTGCCCACATTTTAATAATAAAATATAATTCATGCTGCCAAATCTCTGAATACCTTAGAAGTACTTGCAGCATACTATTATTGTTTTCTTAACCCCATAAAAATGAAATAATGTGTTTTCAGGAAAAAAAGCACTATACACCTGACAAAAAACTGTTACTCAGTATTATGTGTCGTAAGTTTCCACATAAATTGTTATTTTAACACAATTTAAACATGAATGATCTTAAATTTTCAATGTTCAAAGGGAACCACACAAAAAATAGTTGTTGTAACAAATTTACTTAAAATATTAAATTGTTGTCTTAACCAATACAGTTGCCAAAAAACAATATTAAAAACATAACAGTAAGTAAAGTATATACAGTACAAAATACATACAATACAATTTCACATGCTCATAATCAGAGTCATACTGAACAGGATTTCACTTTGGCAAATCTTCCCCCTCTAGGCTGTTTGTTAAAGTGTCCTTTGCAAGATATTTACATATCTTTTTATTTAGATATCTACTACAACCACAACCTGATGGCTGTGCCACTATTAATGTGTAGGAATGACCTAATTACCTTCCTTATGAACTGTTTGCCATCTTCCATCAGCATGTGAATGTATGTAAATGCTGACATGTAGTATTAGGTCTTTTGAGTGGCCAGAAAAGTGTTATATAAATGCACTCTCTACATAATGGTAATGAGTGTAGCTTAACACTTGAAGTTTACTACAGCAGAAGCTAGCAGGCAGGTGGAAGGGCTTGGAAAACTTACTGTTACTGAGGTTGATCTAAGGTTTAAATAACAATCTGGCAAAGAATGGATGAAGAGTTGGTTGCAGGTAGATCAGGGAGCATGAAGTAGGGAAACCACGCCAACATCAGTGCACAAACACAGACATAGCGAAGGATGGGGTGGAGAATATGACCAAAATCTTGTTACAAAGTTGCTGGGGTGAGGAAAACAAGAATGTAATGAAAGATATAGGCCTAGGTATTTTAACCAAGGCTAGTACGAAATATATAGAAACTTTGCTTTTTATATGCTGTATGTGCCCAAAGTAATATGAAAGCCATATGACTGTACGTTTATAGCCACTGACTTCAACACAGCAGTCATAGAGCATCATGGGAGGAGCAGTGGTGGATAACGGACCTCCTGGGTTACCAGCACCAGATGGCGGCTGGGGTTGGGCAGTATTGGCTGGCTGCTTCGTCATCACTGGCTTCTCCTATGCTTTCCCCAAGGCTGTCAGCGTCTTCTTCAAGGAGCTGATCCGAGAGTTTGATGTTGGCTACAGCAACACAGCATGGATCTCATCAATTCTGCTTGCCATGCTGTATGGCACAGGTAAACAAGCATAACACACATGATAGTCATTGACTGTTGTCATGTGTATACTATGTACTTACTGACTGGTTGTCCATTGTTAGGCCCTCTCTGCAGTGTGTTGGTGAACAGATTTGGCTGTCGACCAGTGATGATGGTTGGAGGGCTGTTCGCTTCATTGGGAATGATTCTGGCCTCCTTTGCCACAAGCATCCTGCAGATCTACCTCTGCACTGGAGTTATTACAGGTGGGGTTACAACATACATACACACAAAAGAAAAACACAAACATTTTACACGAACATACTAGCTGGTGTGTTAATTTAGAAAGGCTTGACTGGAACTGCTGTCAGTGAGGATCAAGTATTTATGCACACCATGTTATATTTCTTATAACATTGCTTGTCCTTCCTAAGGTCTGGGTCTGGCATTGAACTTCCAGCCATCTTTGATCATGCTGAATCGCTACTTCAGAGAGAAACGTCCTCTGGCCAATGGTTTGGCTGCAGCAGGTAGCCCAGTGGCACTGTGCTGTCTCTCCCCACTTGGGCAGATTCTCCAGTACCAGTATGGTTGGAGAGGGGGGTTCCTCATACTAGGCGGGATGCTGCTCAACTGCTGTGCCTGTGGTGCCCTCATGAGGCCCTTACTGCTCCCTAAGAAACCTCAGGCGCTGGATGAGAGCACTCCCACAGCTGCAGAGGAGGTTAAGAAGCCACAGTTAAACAAAAAACTGTTGGATTTTACTGTGTTCAAGGACAGAGGTTTTGTCATCTATACTATCTCAGCATCTATTATGGTGCTGGGCCTGTTTGTGCCTCCTGTGTTTGTGGTCAACTATGCTAAAGGCCTTGGCTATGAGGACACTAAGTCAGCACTGCTGCTCACTATCTTGGGATTTGTTGATATGTTTGCTCGCCCAGCTTCAGGACTCATAGCAGGCATGAAGTGGGTACGACCCAGAAGTGTCTACCTGTTCAGCTTTGCTATAATCTTCAATGGGTGTGCTGACATTATAGGATCCCAGGTAACAATAACAATGAGAATGACATGAAACCAAAAATCAAAAAATTATATTGGAATGGTATATATATAGATATGCCTGTACACGTGTTCAGTATGTTCAGTAAATTTTGTGTTCCTGTTCTCCTTGCAGGCAAATGACTACACAGGTTTGGTGGTCTTCTGTATATTCTTTGGTATATCTTATGGCATGGTAGGAGCGCTACAGTTTGAAGTTCTCATGGCTATTGTGGGGACAGATAAGTTTTCCAGTGCCATCGGCTTGGTGCTGCTGATGGAAGCTGTTGCTGTACTAGTGGGACCTCCTGGAGCAGGTCAGAACATGGGGGAATGAATGTGAATGTGTCTTCTACATCCAATTTCCTAATACATGTGCTTATCTGTGATTGTGCAATACTTAGTTATACTCACTCATAACGTTTAGTGTCAACCAAATAGTTTTGTTTTAAAATGACTTCTAAACTCATTCTAAATCAGGACTCAATGTCCCCAAGCATCAAAGCCATGTGCCCTTTGCAAGAAGACATTTGTTTGGGCTAGTATATAGTGATAATGGAGAGATGAAACAATGGAGATAAATTACCGTTTGTTTTTTTTTAAATGTAAAAGCTGAAAACAGATGGATCAGAAACAATGATGTAAATGTCAGCATTGTCCCATCTTTGATCTTTTAACAAAAAATAATCCAGAGATAGCAATAGTTAATTATCAGTAACATTTTAATGAAAAATACACCATGGACTGAATCATGAATTTTCAATGGAAAAGAAGCCTGTTCTTTAACTTGGTCATTCTAAGACTTGATATTCTGAAGCCATGCCTTGGTCTAATTCAGTGTGTTCCTCTTCCGCTTTCTGTAGTTTTGTCTGCCAGCAGGGTTTGTGCAAAAATACCTTTATCTAGTCCTCAGCCCCTCTATCTTGTCATTCATTACAGCTGTAGGCAGTTTACCTACTGGCATATTTGAATATGATTGTTAACTTTAAACAGCTAGACCTTATTGTGAAATAGTGTCAGTCTTCTGCATTTAGAATGTTGTAGTTTTGGGGTTTTTTGTGGTTTTGTTTTTCTTTTTTTGTTCCTAATAATTAACTATGCTCTGGATCAAATATTTTGTTCTTGATATACAGCTTTGTGTGTTGGCAGTTCTTAACACACTAAAATGAGCCAACTAAATGAAGTTTTAACAAATTAAAAATCACACTATTTTGTGACATCATGATGACAGGCTTTGTAAACAAACAAAAACCCCCAATATTTTCCTAAAATCACAAACGTGCCATGAAGGTCCACTGACAGTATAACAATTGGCATGCCATCCTGTAACCAATTTTAGAAAAGTAAAGTTCTGGTAAATAGCTTCTTAACTCTTTAACTGTAGCCAGTGACAAAAACACAACAAAGCCATGACTTGAAACATATAGGTATTGACACAAATTTGCACACTCAAGTTATTTGTATTCATTTTTGCTACTCAATATTTTCAATATTATCTTTGTAGTATCTTGTGTAGTGATGGTGTTGCACTTCATGAGAGCCAGTAATCATGCTAATATTCTTTCCACCAGGTCGTCTCTTGGATGCCACTCATCGGTATATGTATGTCTTCCTGTTGGCGGGCTGTGAGGTCACACTGTCAGCCTTTGCCCTGACCCTGGGTAACTTCCTTTGCATTAGCAGAAAACAAGAAGACCTAGACACTAAGATGGAGATGGCTGTGACTAGTGTGGAGAAGGAGGGTCTGAACCGTGGGGTGGAAAGTGAGGAAAGTGAGGAAAATGGTGAAGACAAAGAGGACCCAAAGGGAAAAGAGAATGGAAAAGTTAGTGCTGTGAGAGCCCAGGAAGTGATGTTTGTGAAGGAGATGGGAGTGCAGGATAGAGAGGAAAACACATCATTATAAAGAATAAGACTAGTGATGAAAACAGACACACAGAAAGTATTGAGGATGATGATAGAGATAACTACAGAGAAAGTTAGCTGGAACATGGCAGGCTATGAAGAGTACTAATATTACTGTACGAGTGAAAATTAATTTGATATAATAGATACAAGAGAGGGTTAGTTATTAAGAACTGGTTCCACCTAAATTATTGCTAATGCAGAATGTTTGTGAGAATTTGTATATTACTATTATCCTTGAGTTAAATAAGGATTTACCAAGGATACAGAGATGAGGTCTGTTGCAAAGCTTAAGAATTACTATGCACAAAAAAAAAATTGAATAATATACTTTTTCTGTTGTACTAATTAGCTTAATTTATTGCTGGTACTTACTAACGCTGTTTGTCACAACAGGACAACTAACATTCAATAACTGTTTAACTATTTGGGGTACTCAACATGTGCCTAACAGCTGAATTACACACTGTAGTTGTTCACTCACTGTTGTAATTTAAAATAAGTTTCATTTCTTCCACGATTGCTATGTGCTACTGAGACTCCATTCAGTTGCCACTCTATACATTTGTCTATAGGATTTTTGAATTGGTACATCATTATTAGTACATCTTTATTAGTGATGTACCAGTGCTGTATAATAAACTGTTGAATGTTATGTCTACATTGTCACTCTGTAAAGGCCTGCTTAAACAAAAATGTGAGCTGTTTGTGTGCAGCTATAAAGATAGCAGATAAGCAGCATTTTGCACCTGTCCTGTAGCATCCTCTTTTCCTTATCAAGATCAAATTATTTATAAGTAAATGAACAAATACTGCAAAGTCATTGTGCAAAGAGGAACAAGTATTTCATTTATTTACAATTACGATACACAAATATAGTGGCAAATATAAATGTAAAAATTTAATTTTACTGATCTGGTTGCCAAACAGTGGATGATCAAATAATTCAAGGGTCAAAATTGAAAACTAGAGTAGCAGCAAGAATGAATGGCAGAAGTTTAACTTACTTGTCACAGTCAGGACGGCTAAAGGGGTTTAAAAAGGATTGTATGTTCTGTGACAGTATTGCAGTTTGTGTACAACATTGGCGCAGGTTCACTGAAGCATCTCACACCAAGAACAACACCTGTGACAGGAAAGCATATCATAAAATAACTTCAAATTCAGTGTGCCCATATCACTGCTTTCTGCAATAATTTCTGAGTGGGCAGACTGATGGGAAACTATCCCACTTGTGAACGTAGCACAGCCAAAGTTAGAGGTGAAGCTCAGTACTGTCCTTTCGAGTCAGTGAAAACATAATGTAACAAAATATTAACATATTAAATTACGAGTGATTTACAGCTTCAAATTAATGCAAGTAAGAAAAATTGGGATGTTTATCTTCAGAGAATTGACATTGGGTAAAAATGTCAAGTTGATGGCCTTGCCCCCACAGAAACAGGCACTGACAAGAACAAGGTTCACTGAACACTGGAGGACCTGGAGGTGAACAAACATTAAATAATGTGTCAATAACCAACCTTCTGCTCCGTCAGTCAGCTAGTGTCCTAGAGAAGACTGCTGAGTTACCTCCACTGGTAGTGGTGCATAACAAAGTGGACAGAACAGCCCCAACCCCCTTAATTTTTGTGGGGGTCAGACCAACTCACACAAATGTAAAAAACAAGAAAGACAGAGATTGTACGAGATTCTAAAGGAGGCAACAGTACTGTGAGCAGTCGTCCAGAAAGCAGTTCATGCTGATTTTGAAGCTTGCTTACAATATTAGCTGAAGTAGTAGTAATTAATAGTGCTGGTGGTAGTGTTAATATGTCAGATTGCTTTGAGGTTTGTTCTGCCAGGATGTACTCATCGAGGTGCAAGAAGAATGTGACCAGAAGAAGGTACACCAGACTCCATCTAGACAAAACACAAGACAGGTAGCAGGTTGGTCAAAACAACCAACCCTATATTAGTTCTGAATCTAAGAGTCTAAATTAATTCTCCAGCTGCAATTTCACCTGAATTTCATAATACTCATGCACATTCCATAAGCAACATTGTCAAAAAATAACTATGTGCAATTGGAGAAAGTGCAGCAATAATTTTTGCATTGGGCAATATTTTTTAAACTTATTTTGAATGAGCCAAATTGGCTAATAAACTGCAATACCCACTGCTTATTTATTTTTTGTCATAGCAACTGGTTTAACAATATTATAGGTAGGACAATTTCCATTGACATACAGTGACAATGTACTGTGCAGCATTATGGACCAGTGTCATGTTCTCAGCTATGTTGAGTTATACACTGCTAGCCTGTGCAATGTGTGTCTGACACATTTTGAAACTGTTGCACACCGCTGACATACATCAAAAAACTCTTAACAAGTGCACAGCTGATAGGTATGTGTTTTGTTTAAATGTTGTAATAGAAGTGAAGTAATAGAACATTGACTGATTCTGTGTAGACAGACAGCATCCAGTGATGTGCAATGCAGCAGCTGGTTGCATGTGTTCTACCCCGATCCCAAGTATAGCTACTTTTGTATCCATCATGTTTTCTTCTTGTGCCGCTTTCTCTTGAGACAACATGACAGACACTAGGGCAGAAGAGAAACAAGTATTAGGGATCATAAGAAAAAGACTGATGTGTCTCAAGTGTGTCCTATACCTGTGAGGTGGACATACAAGATATATCCTGCCGCCCTGTTAGATCTGAGGATGATATGTTGACAGGAGCACCACGATGCAGTCTCATGCTGACCTTTCATTCACACTCCATACCAGACACCTGTCGAGGGGACATGTTTGCTGGAAATCAGATGACAAAAAAAGAATACCATCAGTATTTTCTACTTTTGAGGGAATGGATATCATGATAAAATTCACAAATTCTTCCCTATATGCATTTGAATTTATACAAATCAGCCCGTCCACTTTTTGTCAAATACCAGAGCCTGTGTCATAAGACATAAATGACATGAAATCAAAAAACTTTGGTACCTGACAGTTTTTTAAAAAAAACCTTGGTACGTGACAGATTTAAAAAAAAAAACAAAAACAAAAACAGACAAACCCAGAAAACCCTTCTTGTAATAACTTTCACAAAACTATAAAATACTTCCCTCTCTATAATGATTTTAATAGTATTTGTATCATGATCATGCCACACTGACAACAGGAGTCCAGCATCCAACGGGGCTGAGGCAGACTGGGATGAACAGACCTGTGTGTGAGGCAGGTGTTAGAGGGATGGGTGGGGCGCCGTCCTGGGTTCCTCGTGGTTGTCCTGATGCAGAAGGTATTCCCCTGGTCCCTGGGTTTCTGCTGTGCCTCAGTCTGTCCTCCCTGTCTCGGCACTCTCTATCAGCTTCCTCTGCTGCACGGTTGGCTCCCTATGCACAAAAATAAATGGACTCTACTTATAGCATAATAAAGTGCTTTTCTCTGTTTCTGATCACTCAAATCACTTCACACTACAACTCAGCATTCACCCATTCACACGAAAGGAAACCTAAAAATCTAATGCATTCACATACTGATGACACAGCATCAGGAGCAATTTGGGGTTCAGTGTCTTGCCTAGGGACACTTCTGCATGCAGTCCAGACTGACCAGGGATTGAACCACCTATTTCTGATTGGTGGACAAGCCACTCTGAACCACAGTCACCTGCATTCAACAGACATTGAACTAGTACCTTCTGGTACTAAAAGGTAGAATCCTAATTTGTTTAACACATCTTCGAGTAGAGTTTTGCAACCAGCAAAAATGTGTGAAGAATTGGTAAAGGAACGGTTTTAAGTGCAGCTTACAGAAAAACAACTCTAAACTTAATATCACTACTAACAACACTATATGTAATACTCAGAGAAAGGAAAGAAAAAAAACCCTCAGATTTGTAAACAAAAGTCATATTCCAGGCAGAATGGACTAAATTTCACAGTAATCTATATAATAAGAATACATGAGCTATTTAAGTGATAGAAAACTAGAAATACAAATGCAGTGCAGCAATGAGGAAGAAGACAAATGAGAAATACAGGAGTGTCTATTAGCAGAACAATCCAGACCAAAGTTATCACTTAACGTTGAAGTCTCTTATCTTTAATGAGTACTTATGACTATGAGAAGTCAGTCTGCATATAAGCCAGGTACTGACTCTGGACCTCTGACAACAAAAGCATTTGGAGATCTTGTTGAGCTATCTGCCAAGTAGAAATGAAATCAAGTGAGATGACTTCACACTATGACTTGACACTATGACACTATAACCAAGGGATTGAATACTAAAGCAGTTTTTAAACTAATTTCAGTTTTTTTAGATTAAATGTTTTACCAGTGCCATTTAGTCTGGGTCCTGGGCACCCACTGTCCTTCATTTATCCTTGCCCATCCGATTCAAGTGATTAAGTCATTCTCAATCTCTGCAGAAGTCAGATGAAGACGCATTCATTTGAGCCTGGTGTTCTGTACAACTGGAATACACAAAACAGACATGTCTTAAATGTATTTGCATCTATTTTTGGACTGCATGTCTTTAGGTCCTGACATTTATTAAGTGATATGGAATAAAGATATAAATATTTCATTTAATATTGATTCATGGTGAGACATCAAAATTTGCCTTGCCACCATACCAAAATTCAACTGATGGCCACCACCAAAAGTGAAAGTAATAATATACAGTCAACAGTCATTGGTCTCATCCGAGACAGTGACGAGTCTGCATACAGACAGGAGATCAAACAGCTGGCTCTCTGGTGCTGTCATAACAACAACAACACTAACAACACACTCAAAACTGGGGAGATGACAGTGGATTTCAGGAGGAGCCCCGCATCACTGGCTCCCCATCAACATTCTCAACAATACTGTGTCTGCTGTGGAGACATTCAGGTTCCTGGGATCCATCATCTCCCAGGACCTAAAATGGACTCCTGACATAAACATAATCATCAAAAAAGCCCAGCAGAGGATGTACTTCCTGCGACAGCTCAGGAAGTTCAACCTGCCTCAGGAGCTGCTGATCCAGTTCTATGGTACTGCATGATGGATAAGTATCTGCTTAGCTTTCTCAGCATTGAGGACACCACTAGTCCTGAGCAAATCCCCCATTCCATTCCACAGAAATGCAGGCAAGTTTGCAGCCCCAAACTCCACCATGCCTCATTGTTGCCTGCAGACACTTATTACTGTACCGCTGCCCCAGCTCTTTGGAGTGCAAGCTGCCTTCTACTACAGTCAAATATTTCATATTTTGACTCATCAGTCCAGAGTATAAGTTGCCATTTTTCTGCACCCCAGCTCCTATGTTGCAGTGCACTGTTGAGTCATTTGGCCTAGTTACCACATTGAAGATATGGCTTTTTGGCTGTAATTCTTCCACGAAGACCACTTCTAGCCAGACATCTGGACAGTAGATGGGTGTACCTGGGTCCCACTGTTTTCTGCTAGTTCTGAACTGATGGCACTGCTGGACATTTTCCAGTTTTGAAGGGAAGTAAGCATAATGTGTCTGTCATGCTGAACTAGGTTTCCTTGGCTGACCACTGTGTCTACGGTCCTCAACATTGCGTGTTTCTTTGTGCTTTTTGAAGAGCTTGAACAGAAGATCTTGAAACCCCAGTCTGCCTTGAAATCTTTGCCTGTGGGAGAACCTTGCTGATGCAGTATAACTACCTTGTGTCTTGTTGCTGTGCTTAGTTTTGCCATGGTGTGTGACTTGTGACATGAAAATTGTCTTCTACAACTTGGTAGCATAGTTTGGCTGTTCCTCACCCAGTTTTAAGCCTCCTATGTAGCTGTTTCTGTTTCAGTTAAGAAATGTGTTTCGACCTACATATGATTTAGATGATCATTAGAAACTAATCTAAAAAATCTTTGGTGGTCACACCAAATATGACTTTCTGACATCAGTCATCTTAAATCCTTATAATATTTCACAAGTATTAAGACAATGATTTTTTAAAAATTCAGAGTGGATTATTTAAAGGATCTGTTTTTTTTACAAACCCAATTTGGTGAGCAAAGTTTCTGATTATCTTTATACTACTGTTAGCTATCAATCCGCAACACTTTAACTGGGACCTCAGCTGGTCTGTTTGCTAGTTTCTGGTAGACTTTTTCTAGCTTATGTTGACACAAATTTTAAAAGTCAATCTTTCACCCACACTATACTGACTAGGAAGTGATATCAGTGGCCCAGGTCACTTTTGCTGTAGCAGACAATGCACCCTGGTGAAGTGAGTATGCAGTCTCACCATCTGGTCAGCAAGCAGCAGGACTGTCTTGAGGCTGAATGTGAGCAAAAGTTGAAAAGATCCTCCAGACTGGGCCCAAGCAACTCCATCACCATCACATTGTAATCACCTTCTGCTCCACACCACTTTATTGTTGAGATGCCCACTGGAAAAAAATGGAGTAAATGATTATTAAAATATAGTTGTAGGAACCCCCAATGTAGATGTGTTGAACCACTTGAACCAGAACACACTGAAGGCAAAAAGCCCCTAAAATAAGCAAGAAGTGAAGCTGGTTGCATCACCAAGGAGGATACCGCGTATTTAGTGATGTTTGTGGGTAATGACTGTAGTCACAGTTCATTTTACACACCACTTAGTTCATTCAATTTGCATAGTGAAAATCAGAAGGAATCACTTAAATTATGACTGGTTAGTTGAATGGTGCTGTCTGACTCTCATGTTAAGATGAGTCTTATTAAAACAAAGGACATTACGGGCCCTGATATACCACTGTAAACCATTGTTCAGTTCACTATCCAGGACTGGCTGACAAGATTCTTTGCAGGGAGGATCCATGAAGCTAGGATCACAACCAGTGTCAACCTTCCATATTTACCTCTGTGTTTACTATGATGTTGAAATGGATGCAGACACATGGTCTTGGTTGTCTATGTGATTCTATCGTGGGACTGTTTTATGTTTTCCATGCTCTGTGTTATCTTTGAGTTTAAACTTAGTGTTTGATTTGGTGTTGTGTAGGTGCAGGCTGTTTATATTAGTGGACCTTTTTCTAAATTAACACTAGTGTTGCACACTATAGGAGCAGTGGAAGAGAAGCACTGTACTCAGGAGAGTGCATAGATTTTAACAACTGCACAACTGGGGGGATGAAAAAGAACCATGGAAAACATTCTTTCATGTATTGCCATTAGCTGCTGACACAGGAGAGAATAAATGGATACGTAATACGATAAAGAGAGAGAAAATGTGGGGACAAAAAAAAATTATCACTTGGTTACGTACAACAAGACTATGTAAAGAGAGAGACAGAGAGAGAGTGTGTAAATGATAAGGTAAAGGGAACTGAGGAAACCAAGGTTAAGACAAGCAACAGACGTCAGTATGTCACCTCCTCCTTGCATCATCTTGTAGATCTTGCTCTCGATGTGGAGTTGGGGGTGTTTTGTCTTGACACATTCCAATTTAATTGCAACTTCATCACTGACTGAAATATCCATGCCTAGAAAAGGAAATGACAGTACAGATTGACTACAAAGGATCAGTTCTCAAAATTACAAAACCTGGTGGCATCTGGCTATAAAGACATCTGCCTTGGTGTCTGCTTCTGCTGGGTTTTTCAAACGAAATATATTAATTCTGTCAACCATCATTTGGGCCAAGTCACATCCCAGATTGTCTTTTTACATCTGTCAATACAGAGTTTGATAGTTTTCAAATTATATTTAGTTAAAGTTTCCCTAACTGATACAGCTTCAACCATGTACATTTGTAAAGTAGTCTGCCCAAAAAATTAATTAAGCAATGTTTGAAATGGCATATTCAGAACTTCAACACAAAACTCGCATATAGAGATAAAGATGGGGCTACAACGTAATGAGTACAGGCCTACTCCTGCTTCAGTGGAAATCAAAACACAGTAAATGTTTTGATTTTACACAGAACTTAAAATTTGGATTAAAAAGAACATTTTAGGCATTTTAAAGAGTAACTGGCTTTAACTGTGCAAAAACTAGTACACAGCAACACAGAACAGCAGATAAAATAGTATGAAGGTAATGATGAATGAACCAGAACCAGTAATGGACAACAGCACACCTTGAAACTGTAGTCTACTTTAAAATCTTTGCCCGGGAGAGACCTTGCTGATGCAGTATGATTACCTTGTGTCTTGTTGCTGTGCTTAGTCTTGCCATGGTGTATAACCTGTGACATGAAAACTGTCTTCCAAAACCGTTCCTTGGTCACAGAGTTTAGCTGTTCCCCACCCAGTTTTAAGCCTCCTACACAGCTGTTTCTCTTTTAGTTAAGGACTCTGTTTCCTACATATGAAATTGATGCTTATTAGCACCTGTTTGGTATAACTGGTTAATTATATAATAACTACTATAACTACATAATTGACTTTGTGGAAATGTACTTTGATGCCATTTGGAAAGCAAAGGGGGGGTCACACCAAAGATTGCTTTGATTTAGATTTTTCTTCTGTTCACTCACTTTGCATTTTGTGAATCGATAAATACAAACTTTTTTCATTTTTTAAAGCATTCTTAATTTACAGTATTTCTTCACACCTTATCATCATTTTATCGAAAACTTTAGTTATATTTAAAATAAAAATACATAAAGTCTAATTCTGTCCTGAATTTTCTCACATTTTAAATAACGTTTTTTTTCCTCTAAAACAAGCAATGAAAGAGATTAATAAAGAACCAAAATAATAAGAAGTACTGATAAAATCTTTAAGGAAATTTCTGATATGGACAATACAGGGGAATAGGTAGTAGGTGATCTTGTTGTAAAAAAGGCAAATGCACATGCAATTTAATTATTGCAAATTGTATGCAGCTACTTCTCAGTTTTGCCCTTTATTTTTTAAGAAAAAAAAAAAGTTTGCTGACTCAAACATAAGCATGAAACATGAACTATGCAGAGACAGATGAATTTTTTTTTTTTTTTTTGCTGTATCGCTAAACTGTGAATGTGGCTGTAATCTGTGGCTTCAGTATAGACCATGGACCTATAATCTAACTAAAATCCTTGAGAAAGCAGACTCAAATCAGCTGTGTGACCACCTACATAACAATAATCTATTTGTGGATTTTCAATCAAGATTCAGAATGTGTCATAGCACAGAAACATCACTGGTCAAAGTTACAAATGAACTTGAACTTGAACTGCATCAGATAAACAACTTGCCTCTATACTTGTCCTGTTATATCTCAATGCTGCATTTGATACCATCAACCATCACATCCTACTACAGAGACTCATTTTTAGAAACAAGACTGACCATTGCCATTACCACACTACCACACTAGCTGGTTTAAGTCTTAATTGTCAGATAGATCCCAGCATGTACATATCAACAAGGAATCCTCCATGAACACCGAGTTTGTCAGAGCTCTACAAGGTTCTGTGGATGGACCAATTCGATTTACCTTATGTAAGCTCCCACTAGGCAATACCATTAGAACTCACTTCATAAGCTTTCATTATTAAGCAGATGACACACAACTGTAAGCATTGATCAAACCAGGTGAGACAAATCAGTGGCTAACTTTAAGCCATCTTAAATAATTTTTAGACCTGGATGACCTGGTATTTCCTACTGCTAAACTCAGACAGAATTTAAGTTATTGTACCACACAACTTTGACACAAGTTATCTAAAGACTTCGTCACTTTACAAAGCATAACTCTGGTCTCCTGCATGACTGTCATGAATTTGGGTGTTATCTTTGACATGTCCTTTAACTCCCACATAAAATCTCTAGGACTGCCTTCTTTAACCTACATAATGATGCAAATGAACATCTTGTTACAAAATGATGGTGAAAAACTAGTTCATGCTTTTGTTAATTCTAGGCTGGATTACTGCAACTTTTTATTTTCAGACTGTCCCAATAAGTCTGTGAAGACTTTCAGCCAGTCAGCAATGCTGCAGCACATGTACTGACAAGAACCAAGAAAATAGATCATATCTCTCCGAAATGAGCTTCTCTACACTGGCTTCTTGTAAAATCCAGAGTAGAATTTAAAATCTTTTCCTCACCTATAAAGCCCTTAATCATCTGTCACCATCTTATCTTGAGGATCTGACAGTACTGGGAATACCCCTCTCTTCTCTCCCTCCCCCTTTCCCTCAACCTGTCAAGCCAAATGGCCACCCACGAGCCTGGCACTGCTCAGGGTTTTTGCCTGTTGAAAGGAAGTTTTTTTTCTTGCAGCTGTCACCAAGTACTTGCTCATGGTGGGAACTGTTGGGTGTAATTAATAGTAATGAGTGTGGTCTAGACCCGCTCTGTTTGTAAAGTGAAAAAAAATCACTCACAAATCTTATCTATTGTATTCATGTCCCACATTAGTTGCCAGTGAAATATTATACAGTAGTAAGTATATAGTGAGTATTGTTCAAAATACTCAGTGATCACTGGTTGGGAGTGTTAATGTTATTGTAATGTTGACAGGGAAGTAAATAGACTTGAACACACATCTTATCTTGCACCTTTGCTTTTTGAGCAAATGCACTGTTAATATCAATTAGCAGGCTAAATAGTTACTCAGCTACTCAGCACAATAAAACCATAGAAAGGTACCTGCAAATGTCACTTAGTGGTGGGCGGATCGATCCAAATATCGATAATATCGTTACCAACGTTGGTACTGATATTGACTGATACCAGTGTAATGAGATCGATACTTTAGTTTCAGTTTCTCTCCTGTATGCACTGCTGCGGTTTCATCAAAGAGGCGACCTGGCTGTCTGTTACAGTGCAGAGCAGGCACACTTTGCTCCTCCCCCCTCTTGTGTTTTGATGTTGTACCAAGAAATTTTATTTTATTTTTGTATTGTAGTTTCTGAACACTCTACCTGAAAAAAGAATTTGTTTTAATTTGTTCTCGAGTGATCATTTTGTGAACTTTATTCAAGAAAAAAATCCAGAGATGACAATGTATGGGGAAAAATTGTTTTGTTACTGTTCTATTGTTTCTGAACAAAAACTTTTATTATGATAATAAAATATTTTCTATTTACCTATAAACTTTGCCCAAATTCTGCCCTGGGTCTTAACTAATTAATAATCCAAAGGAAAAATCACAAAAACACTTAAAGTCATGAAAATTCATTCAGATTTAGCAATTTGATGATGCATCTACCTTAATTAATAGATAGATAGATACGTTATTAATCCCTAAGGAAATTCATATTAAAGAGTATCGGTATCGGTATTGGCAATACTGGCCCTATATTTACTTGATATGGGATCGATACCAAATCTTGCAGTATTGCACACCACTAATGTCACTTCAGTCTGTTTAAATTGTGCTGCACCAATTTTAATTGACTGTCCCAGTCAAATGCGCAATTTAGACTACACTCGAGTGCAATACACTTCTCTACCTCCTACTAACTAATGTCCAAACTGATTGTTTGTTTACCTTTGTTTATATTGGTCTTTATTGCTCTTTAACATGAACGATGGGAACCAAGTTGCAGTTGCAAGTTGTTTTTTTTCCTTCCTGTTTCACAGTGTGGGACTGGGAGACCCATGGTACTGACCAACCACTTAATATTTTTTCCCCAGCACTTTTAATTTTTATAATGAAAAAAAGAAAAAGATTTTTCAGAAAATATTATTGTGAGTTTTTCTGTATTGTTAAAAATCTTCTTGTGTGGAAAGGTTTGGACTAAAAGCTATTTTTCAAGGATGTTCATTCACTGTTCACTACTTATTTTTTTTGTATTGTGCCACAAAGTTTTTTTTAGGTGTTGGATGAATTACATAAGTCAAGGTAGCTTTATTTACACACACATTTTCTACTAAAGGGTAAATCCACATAGTGAGCTCCCTATCAAAGCAGAGGGATATGGCGCCACCTTGTGGAATGTATAAAATGAACGCAGATCAGACATAATCTAGTCCACACACGCCAAATGAAATTATAATCAATATTTCAGAATAATTCAAACTCAGCTATCCCACCATTAGAATATATATTGGTGGCATGTCTAAGTTTGAATGATTCTGATCCAAATCTTACCCTATCATTCCTCCAAGTGACTATTTCCCGGTTACAATTAGTTATCCACAAGATCTGGCTCCCTTCAAAGTGCCGTAAATCCCATCTCTACTCAAAACTTGCTACTAGACAACTGGGATCAGGCTAGCTGAAGTGACTCAGCGGCTTGCCCTATTCGCCGGCCACCACCAATAAATACATGAGTTCTCTTGGTCTTAGTTTTGTCAGCAGTTAACTTAGGGAAATAAGGAATGCAAATCACGAGCTTGCTCACGTCGACTAGGGGCAATAAAGACATGGCGTGAATGTAAGGTTATTTAGACTGTTTTTAATGCTACTGATTGGCAGTAAGGAGCAGTGGGCTAGTGTGAGGTTAGTTAAGAAATTTTACTCACCTAAATAGATATCCCCGAAAGATCCACTTCCAATTTTTCAGCCCAGTCTGTATCGGTTCCCCACTCTTAGCTCCATTTGGCTATTAGCTTATGTTATGGCTGTGAAAGCTTTTGTATCATTGTATAAATGTTAAATGTTCGTTTACGTTACCTCATTGCTTAACAAATTTACCCACGCCCCCCAAAGTTCTTTCTGTGATAATACAATTTTCACCATCCCTTTTTTGAAGCTCTTTGATGAGCTAAGCCCTGTAATAACTATAGCTACCGTTAAGCGCAAAGTTGATGTTTTGTGAATTTTGAGGGTTATTAATGCTAAAAACACAAGGATGGTAACGAATTCACTACAGATTTCACTACAGTCCATGGAGGATGAACTGTACTGTCCCATCTCTCTGCCACACTGGAAAAACCCACTCATTGTAAACGTGACTTCCCCTAACAGCTACAGCGAAATCTTTAGTTCAAAAGGGCCGGAAAGGTACATATGGAAAGCAAACATTGATCAGTTAAAATCTGTACGTTATTTACAGACATTATATTTAAGTAAATTAATATGTCAGTGTATTATAATAATAGAATAAAAACAAGACAACAAACAAACCGAAAGCTTTATTAGTTAAATTAATATTTCTCGCTTCTTTTAAAAGCACAAAGTGTTGTGGTTTACATAATATCACATAGTGAATAAAAATCAAAGTAGCGAAGTCTACAAATTGTACAGGTAGCCAGCCATTTAAGAAACTCTTTGCAAATGATGTTGTGGTGACCAAAACCATTTGACTTCCTTTCTGATAAACCATAATTAATCTGCAGTTGGTTAGATCACTTTCAGATGGATTTGATTAGTTCTGATTAAGATGAGATACATCATAATGCTGGTCTGTTGACTGTGTAAAGCTGAATGCATTTAGTAAAGATAAAGGATACAGACATTTCAGCTGATTTCTGATCAACCTGAATAATAAATCAAATGTAAAACACTGATCCAATAACAATAAATAGAAAACTTTTATCTGGATGATGTCGTTGGTATTTTGAGTTCAGATTGATGGTGACGTCTCATAGATGTTAAAAAAGTACAGTGATAGTACTTGTGTGCCTCACATGCACACATTATGCAGTGTGCACAGGATGAAAAAGCATGCATGGTCTGCTAGCATGGCAATAACGTATAATGACGCAACGTAGACACGCTAACAGGAAATAGAATTGACATCGCAAACAAAATACTAAAAGAAAAGAGAGAGTGCAAATTACACATTGAAAATGAATTCAAAATAACCATCATATGCCTTATTTGCTCTATAAATTACCCACTATTTAACTTGTACACTGCTGTCAAGCTTTTAAATCCTCCTTTCGAAACTACCTGTCACAGGAACTCAAACTCCACCCAGTGGTGTGGTGGAGGTACTGCGCTCTAGGAAATGCAGCACAGTACCAGTTATTTAAAGGGGACATATGGCAGCTGAAAGCTGTTTTAAACAGGTCCTGGATGTTTTAAAAACAAGCTTTAAAATTTTTTTGCAAAAAAACTCTAAAGTTTAGCCTCTGGGGAGGGTCTTCAGTCTCCTATTCTCTACCTTCATTATCTATGTGGAGTTCTGGGTGGGTGGGGAGGCTATGATAATGAGGCGCTGCGCTGACTGACGTATGGAATTGGATGATGCAGAGCGATGCAGGACCGGTATCCAACATGGCTACTGCTCCCGACGAACAGCCCACGGCTGTACACTATAGCTATGACCCAGAATCTGACCATGAACAGCGAGAGGAAACGGTTGAAAAGAATAAAACGCAGCCACGGTCTCCTCTGGTCTTCTGGGGCTGGGACAGAATATAGGCATTTGTATTGGTTTTTACAACCAACAACAGGGCAATTTGCATGTCTGGCTCTGACCGACGACATCACAACACACCGCTAGCTTACTGTTGGAAACAGTGAACTTCACCTAGCACGATGAACGGGGCGTTCATCCTGCTCAGTGGTTTCACTCAGAGGAGGATGGCCTATGTAAATCACTCCTGTCGTTACGTAACAACAGGAGTTGGATCCCCATTTTACCAGTGGGTGGGCTATAGAAATGATGCTGGACTCTCCTCATTCTCTGAGTTGGTAGGCTGAGGGGGGACTAGTTTAAATATGTATAGGCAAGAAAAAACTTGTTTTTCATAATATGTCCCCTTTAAAGAGGTTAAAAGGCCTTACGGCCTTAGAGTCACTGATGTAACCAATATGGACACCTTGAAGCATATAACTATTCATTTATTAATTCTCTTAGGGATCTAGTTGGTACGTTTGTTACAGAATGAAGACATAAACATCAAATGTAACTGCATCCCGAGGAACCTATGTGTCTTACATAATGAGGACATAGAGACTCATTTGTTAAAGAAAACATTGTAAATAAACAGTACTGTGTGTGTGGTTGGGTGGGGGTGGGTAATGTTTTAAAAATATGTATTAATTTTATATATATGCATTTGAATGATTATCTGTTCCTGTTAGTTTGTGTAATGTGCAATTAATTTTTTCAATCCAATTCAATTTTATTTATATAGCGCCAATTCACAACAAAAAGTCATCTCAGGGCACTTTACAAACAGAGCAGGTCTAGACCACACTCATTACTGTTAGTTACACCCAACAGTTCCACCATGAGCAAGCACTTGGCAACAGTGGCAAGGAAAAACTTCCTTTTAACAGGCAGAAACCTTGGACAGATCCTGGCTCTAGGTGGACGGCCATCTGTCTTGACCGGTTGTGGGGGGGAGAGAGAGAGAGAGAGAGAGAGAGAGTACAATATAGAATAATGACAGCAAATGACAGCAATAGGCAGCAGAGGACACGGGGCAGGTCGGTGGAGCCACAGGTCAGATGTTCAGCTCTGGAGCCACAGGTATCTGTAGAGAGGTACAGAGAGAGAGACCAGAGAGAAACAAGCACAGCACTAGGGGAGAGAGGACACAGAGTTAATGGAGTTTAAGGAGAGAGAGGGAAGAGGAGGAGTGTGGAGACGATCATGGGATGTTCCCCAGCAGCCTCGGCCTATAGCAGCATAACTAGGGGATGGCATGGATGGTGTAGTTCAGAGGTAACTAGAGCTAGCTGTAAGCTTTGTCGAACAAGAAGGTTTTAAGTTTTACTTTAAAAGTAGAGAGGGTGTCTGCCTCTTGGACCCAGACTGGCAGCTGGTTCCACAAGAGAGGAGCCTGATAGCTAAAGGCTCGGCCTCCCATTCTACTTTTGGAGATTCTGGGAACCACAAGCAAACCTGCACTCTGGGAGTGAAGTGATCTGTTGGGTTGATAGGGACTTAGCATCTCATTGAGGTACAATGGAGCTTGGCCATTAAGGGCCTTGTAGGTAAGAAGAAGGACTTTAAAATCTATTCTGGACTTTACAGGGAGCCAATGAAGAGAAGCTAAAACCGGAGAAATATGATCTCTCTTGCTAATTCCCACCAGAACCCTCGCAGCAGCGTTTTGGATGAGCTGGAGGCCTCGCAGTGAGCTAGTCGGACAACCTGACAACAAGGAATTACAATAGTCCAGCCTTGAGGTAACAAATGCGTGGACTAGCTTTTCGGCATCATTTTTGGACAGGATACTCCTAATCTTAGCTATGTTGCGCAAGTGAAAAAAGGCAGTCCTAGTGACCTGCCTAATATGGGGCTGATAGGACATATCCTGGTCAAATATGACTCCCAGGTTCCTCACGGTAGAACTGGAGGCCAGGGTAACACCATCCAAAGCGACTGCGAGGTCAGATAACCTGTCTCTGAGGTGTTTAGGCCCAAACAAAATCACCTCAGTTTTGTCTGTATTTAGAAGCAGAAAATTATAAGTCATCCATGCCTTAATGTCTGTCAGACATGTCTGAAGTCTGACTAATTGATCTGTTTCTTCTGGTTTCATAGATAAATATAGCTGTGTATCGTCCGCGTAGCAGTGGAAATTTATGTTGTGCTTCCTAATAATATTGCCTAGGGGGAGCATGTATAGGGAGAACAACAGTGGTCCAAGCACAGAACCCTGTGGAACTCCATGATTAACCATTGTGTGCACTGACGAGTCGTTGTTAACATGGATAAACTGGAATCTGTCAGATAGATAAGATTTAAACCAGCTTAGTGCTGTGCCTTTAATGCCAATGACATGTTCTAGTCTCTGTAGTAGGATACTGTGATCGATGGTGTCAAATGCAGCACTGAGGTCCAGCAGGACAAGTAAAGAGACGAGGCCATTGTCAGAAGCTATTAGGAGGTCGTTGCTAACCTTAACCAATGCTGTTTCTGTGCTGTGATTTATTCTAAATCCTGACTGAAATGCTTCAAATAAACTGCTCCTCTGTAGGTGATCACATAACTGATCAGCCACTGCCTTTTCAAGGATTTTAGAAATAAAGGGGAGGTTGGATATTGGTCTGTAGTGTGCTAAAACACCAGGGTCGAGAGAAGGCTTTTTGAGTAGAGGTTTGATGACAGCAACCTTAAAAGCCTGTGGAACATAACCTGTTAGTAATGACAGATTGATCTGGTCTAATATAAAAGTGCCAATCAGGGGCAAAACATCTTTGAGAAGGATCTAATGATTGTTGAGGACAGTTCAGTGACATCTATAGGAGAGAAGTGGTCCAGAGATAAATTAGGGCCTGCAGACATTTCAGGGGCTGCTGCAGATGACACACATGGATCTCTAACAGTTGAAGAGAGTGCGTAATGAATTCTTTCTCTAATATCTATGATTTTACTAGTAAAGAAATTCATAAATTCATTGCTGCTGAGAGCTGAGGGAATAGTTGGCTCAACAGAGCTGTGACTCTTTGTCAGCCTGGCTACAGTGCTGAACAGAAACCTGGGGTTATTCTTATTTTCCTCTATTAATTTGGAATAATAGGCAGTTCTTGCCTTACGCAGGGCTGATTTGTATGTTATAATACTATCTTTCCAGGAAAGGTGAAATTCTTCTATATTAGTGGATCGCCACTTCCTCTCTAACTTTCATGAGGACTGTCTTAAAGTGCGTAACTGTGTGTCAAACCAGGGAGCTAGCTTCCTCTGCTTGATGGCTTTCTTATTCTGTTTCAAAGGGGCCACATTGTTCAGTGCTGTGTGCAGTGTAGCTGCAGTATTATCAACAAGATAATCTATATGTGCTGGATTAGTAGTTAGGCTGCTACCCTCTGTTGTAATGGCACGTGGCATAGAAGCCAAAAGAGACGGAATAACTTCCTTAAATTTGGAAACAGCATTATCAGAGAGACACCGACTGTAGGTAGTCTCCCTGCCAAATGCTGAGAAGTTCATAATTGTGAACTGAAATGTTATTAAAAAATGGTCAGATAAAAGAGGGTTCTGGGGAAACACTATTAAACGTTCAGTTTCTAAGCCATATGTCAAAACAAGATCGAGGGTGTGATTAAAGCAGTGAGTTGGTTTGTTAACGTTTTGAGAAAAACCAATGGAGTATAAAACTGAGTTAAAGGCATTCCTAAGGCTGTCATTGGTGTCATCTACATGAATGTTGAAGTCACCCACTATGATTACTTTGTCTGAGCAGAGCACTAGTTGAGATAAAAAGTCAGGGAATTCAGATAAAAACTCTGAATAAGCAGCAGGCGGACGATACACAACCACAAACAGAACTGGTTTCTCTGATCTATCGTTAGGGTGGCAGAGACTGAGAGTGGCCAATTCAATGCAATGAATTACCGCGGTGAAATTAAATGTTTTAAACCAGAAATGTTTTAGCAGTTGACGACACTACAGCACGCTACAATCCACCACAGTGCAAAGACAACAATAGGAAGTGACGCAATACGCAGACCAATTAGTGTGACTTTTGAAACTGATAAATTTATGAGCATAGGTTCACAGCTCATTGTTCTTCAAGGACAACAACAGGCATCCATGTAATTTGAAAAGAGAGTGCAATTTAGGCCAAGAATTTATGATATATAATTATTGTGACACAACAGAGAATTTATTATTTGGAATCTTATATCTGTCATTTAAGCACAATCATGTCCTCATGTCATAATTGTTGCTGTTCCTCCTCACTTGGAGCCTTTGTATGTAGCTGCAAGAAAGTTTGAACAGTCATTTCAGTCATTCTGTTTCGTAGGTTTATGGTCATATGATTTTTAAATGACAGTGCTGTGGTCTGCAGTATATTATAAAGTGCATTAAACACTGTACATCCATGCTATGCTGCCTGTTCTACACCTGCCAAAAGACAAGAAAACCTAAAACAAAAACAGCCAAACATGGCCTCTATGCTAAAGTATTGATGCCATACATGCATGAATCCAGCCCCTAACCTCATCACTTTCTTATCACTCTGCTTCAACAATGGTAACCTTATTAGTACAGTATATGGGTGCTATGTATCACAGCAGGGTGGGGACTGGCTATTGTTTCAGGCCTTGCTCTCTTCTACTGCGACTCTTTGTTTTATGGTTTCTATGAAATCTTTCCTTGCCAAAGTTGCCATGTACATCCAGAAAGATTAGATTGGTCTGTAGTTGACATGCCCCTAATCAGCAGACATTTTACCAGACATAAACTCCAGACACATAACTCCAGCCTACTCCATCTGGGGTTCCTTCTCCTGCACAACTTTCCTCTTTCCAAAAAGTGCTCTGGAAAAAACAACTATTCACCACTAAATCTCAGCCTCAGTCAAAATATCCAGTGTTTAATTTGCTAGGCTGTCCTTCAGTGTGCAAGGCAGGATATTGGTATCCTATACATTAGTTTCAGTAAAAATGTGTACATTTCATATCTGTAAATGAATTAATGTGTATAGTTTATGTGCAAATAGTCACCCACTTTCTGGTGTCCCCAGAAGCTCCATTCTTGAAAATTGTGGTAAGCAATGTATAGCATCCTTTGACTCCTGTGAATGTCCCACCTCTGTCCATGCACAATTAAATCAGCTTTTTTCTTTTGACTTCTTTAGACTTCCTCCAATTTTATGCAGATGTCTGGCCAACTGATTTCAGTCCCTCAATGATTCCAATTACGCTACACAATTGTCATCACCTGTTTGTTATGAGGCAGCAGCTGGACCAGGAAACAGTTGTGGTATTTTGTGATAATGCTGCTATGGTAAGAATAGTCACCAAGACTCAATAGTGATAATAATTTAAGTCTCATGTGACATTTGACTTGGTCACGCATTAGAAATAACATAATTTTGGCGAGTTACATTCATCCCTGGTCACAAAAAACATGTTGCACATGTTCTTTCTTTAAATTTCAGGAGCTCAAACAATCAATCTCCAGTTCATTTAATCAGATGACTCTTGATTAAGCATGTCAAGGCTCAGCTTCAGTCCTCATGAAACTTTTAAGCAAAAGCACAATTTATAATTCAGATCATTTGTCTACTCACTTTGCGCCAGCATCCTCCTCAATCCTCCTTGGGAAGGTTGATTTTCACCATATTGAAATATGTTGGGCCTTTTTTTCAGCTGTGGGAAAGTTACAGCTAGATCTTTCTCTCCTTGAATTAGAAGATCTCACCTTCTCTGGTTCTCTCTAACTCTACACACAATATTGATATTGAGCATATGTGCTCAATATTCTCAAATTAGTCTAAATTTCATATATCTCATTAAGTCACATAAAAAATAATTGTTAAGAATTACCTTGTGTCCCTTGTCTTCCATTGTCAAATTCCTGCATCATTGCTCCTTGATCCATTGGTTGGCACTTGTGGGCCTTTGAATAAAAGGCAATCATATTCCTTCAGGAGAGCACAGGTAAGTATTATAGCACATTGCATTTTGTTCATATTATGTTCACTATATCTGTAAATCACATTTAGCAAAACCTGCAAAATGACCTAGGCTGTTTGGTCCTGTTCAACTGAACCACTGAATAGTTGTTTAGAGCTCCACCAATTACTCAATATAATTCTTGTTCTTATTTCTAGGTAGTGTGGCCCATTTTAAAAACTAGCACTTAGAAAATACACAATTGTTAACACAAACCTGCCAATAAAGGTTTTAACATGTACCACATTCTCATGTCATCATTTACAGTCTGTTAGCAATAATTCTGCTTTGCAGAAAAATCATGCTGTGTGGTTGTGCAAACACACACAGCACAGAAAGAAATGTCTTTCCATCCCTAGATTCTCTTATTGTCAATTAAGAAACTAGGAGCACAGCACCTCAATATTCAGGACCACAGGACAGTCGGCTACCAGGTTGGATACCCCTGGCTGACTTTGACAGTGAAGCTGTATGGCTACAAAGGCGAGGTACCATCCTGGAGACGTGATCTGTCTCATCATTCAGGTATGCTGCCAAGAATGCTGAAACATTGAGCCTCTGCAATGTTGGAGAACAAATGGCATAACTCTGAACTGGAACATGCCTACAGGCAGTGAGCTGCTTGGCCTCCAGCACTAAAAAACACCCACCACAAGCTCATTTTCACAACAAAAGGCTAGCACAAGGAAACTTATTTTGTTTTGTTTACACAGGCAGTGAGGTTTTGTCTAGGGTAGGACAACTCCTTTACCAACAGCAAATGACTTGGAAAACCACTCTAATGCCCATGGGTGTTCTCTTTGGTGCAACTTATTATATGGAGAGGCCAGACCAATACAGAACAATACTCTTCTGCTTCAAAAAGAGTTGCTGATGTATAGATGTATGTAGATGTATGTGGCGAGGCCAGACCAATACAGGACAATACTCTTCTGCAATACCTGTGCAAGGATTTCCACTTCTGGAGGGAAAATACTTCTCTGGGAGATACTCTCACCATGCCCAGATGGCAGAAAGAAATGTCTTTCCATCTGTAGATTCTCTATTTGCTCTAAACATGTCTTTTCCTCTACTGGGAATTATGGATTAAACAGATCAGCATTGTCCCCTTGATGTGTGGAC
Organism: Datnioides undecimradiatus; assembly: GCA_008933995.1. Taxonomy (NCBI): domain Eukaryota; kingdom Metazoa; phylum Chordata; class Actinopteri; order Lobotiformes; family Datnioididae; genus Datnioides; species Datnioides undecimradiatus. Next base: position 39,797 of record WARS01000066.1, on the reverse strand, counting down.
CATCTTGTGTTTTTGGCAAATAGCCTGTTGGCCATATGGCCCAAAGCCTGACAATAACAGTGGAAATTTAAGACCCAACAGTCACTGACAGTGGAATAAAGTGCTGAACCAATTAAGTCATTTTTTTCTTTTTAGCAGTAGCATTTTGGGAGTTATAGCATCAAGAATGTAAGTAGCCTATCCTTTTCATTTTTAGTAGCACTTTAGTAGCACGTTATATTATCTTGTCCTTGTTTATTTTCTAACATGCTTGTATGTATATCTTAAAAGACATGTTTATGATTAAATAAACATAAAGGCCAAGTACTTATGCCTTAAATTGTATTGGTTTGCCCTCTAGTGGACATAATGTGCAAAACCAGGTTTTTGAATGGTTCAAACCTATGAGTTGTTTTTTTTTTTCAGGAACAATCTAATGATCTATGATCAAACCAATCTAATTTATAATAACCCTACTACCATGCAAAGACACTCCTACATCCATCCCTATCCTCTCAAAGGGAGTTTCAATAAATGGCAAGGGTTGCAAGACTGCTTTAACTACTCTCCTGCCTGAGGTAATCTGACATGTGTCACAGGTCTTACAAAACTGTGAAACACATGCCTGGCCATGCAAAGCAACTCCTAATTCAATATATTAAGGGATGCCATAGGTCCTGCCCAACAAACAGAATGACCAAGTAACAGAATGACCAGTGATCCTGAGTGACTGAGGAAATGGTAAGACCTCAATATACATATCATAGTGTGTATATTTGGTGCAAACGAAGGCTTTGCCAATAAGTAAACTTTAAACATAAAAGAGACTGAGGGGAGCTCTGTTCCTGACATCCTCTAGATAACTGCCCTCCAAAATGTCTTACTTCTTACTTGTTCCTAGAGTCTCCAAAAAGAGAGCAGGAGGCAGACCTGTCAGCTACCAACCAAATATCCTGAAAAACTAGCTGCCAGTCTGGGGTTGGACAACTTCTACATGTTTAAGATGGAGAGGGTATCTTCAATAAAGCTAACAGAAAGGGATGGCTCTGGTGAACCCTTAACCATCCCTTTGTTATGCTGTTTCAGGACAAGACTGCCAGGAGCTTATGATTCCCTGCGCTTCTCCCTCCTCCTATTTGTACACATTCCTATCCCAATAATGTATGTTAATAACTGGATATTCCCCCTCTCCAGTGGTTTTGTTCTTTCTCATTTCTCTCTTCTTCCTCCCTATTCTTTCTTTTCTAGTATTATCATTACTAATTAAAATTACTGTTACTTATTACTGAACATGTTTTGTCTGTGTGGTACTTGCATTGCGCTGCTGTGAACTCTACTCGCACCCTCCTAGTAGCAGGCTTTGCATTATGTCTGACTGTTAGCAAATAGTGTTTGCTCATAGTATGAACGATTGAATGTAATTAACATGAAGGGTTCACTCTAGACCTGCCCTATATTCAAAGTGCCTTGGCTTAATTTGTGACTTCGCACTAAACAAATAAAATTGAACTGAATTAAAAATTTGCACCATGAAGATGACACATGTCAACAAATCTGCAACTTACACTTGATACAACACACCTTTTACTCATTCACAAGGTGCTATTCAATACAGACTTTTTAATTTGAGCTTATGCCTTAGTACAGGGCAGTTGTAAAAATAGCTCAATTTTTAATAGGCTGTAGTCTGAATTACACTTCAGTGAATATCATTTCAGTGTACTTCAGAGATTTGATTTAACCCGCAGTCACAACAAGATCCACAAGATTAAATGATAAATTAGGTCACTGTGATTAAAGTTGTATTCTAGGTGAAATGAATGTACACAAGAAGAAGAGATGGAGCACCAGAGCACAGAAAATACAGTTTGATTGTAAGACTTAAGTATAAGTCAAAAATGACACTGATAAACACTCTGAGGTAAAGAATGAGTTTTGTAAGATTACAATTAAGTGTAGCCAGAGATTTATCCAGCAATACAGAACTGCTCCTACCTGACTGCGGAGAGAGAAGGTGGGTATCAAAGTAACAGTGACATTATTACAACATGACATCTGTACATTGACACCTTCTAAGGGGATGAAAATACTTGGGCTGCACTGTGCAGTTTAGACACTGAAGATATCAGTTGGCACTGATCTTCAAATAAAAGTAGATAGAATAATGTGAATTTACATTATGTCTCACTAACTGGGATGATATACCTTTATAATCCAACTCTTTCATTCATACCCCTCATGAAAAATATAATTACTTATCCTGTTTAATATTTTCTTCAGTATCTGCTTCCTGCTGCCCACACAAGATAGGTGATTAATCCAAGTAATCTAATTTGAGATTAATGGATCCTGAGGTGTAAAATCATAGGCAGATACATGTCCCTACAAGCAGAGAGTAAGTCCAAAAACTTTTCTCCCTACTCAGTGCAGATGATGAGGGAGAATGAAGCCTTCCCATATATTCATATTCAATTAAATCATTTCTGCTGTAGAAATTTAACTTCTTGCACTGGTGGATCACTGGAGGTGAACATCTTCATCACTGCTCTTTACGAAGATAAGAGACTTCTCTTCTGGACTTTCCTTAGCAGGCAGACCAGACCATGAGCAACAAATGGCCACAACAGGAAGAGGAGGACAGTCTGACCTGAAACATCAAACGGCCACCACCTCTCCTCCTGACAAACACACAAAACATTATTTACATTATATACATTATTTATATATACATTTTCAATAATAGAACATAAAGGCAGCAACCTAACAGAATTTAAAACCAAGTACAACCTACTTCACTGTAAAATATCTAAGCTTCTTCATCATGACAACAACTTCACTAAATAGTTAGTGCTTAACTGTTGCTGAACAGTGGCTACTGCAATCAAGAACAGCAAGTAAAAGATAATGGCAAACAATTATCTTTACTTGTATGAACAGTTTTTTTGACCATATGAAGCGGGCAGCCTATACTCATCACATCAGACACAGGCCAACATGATTATTTTAGTCGTGTTGTGTCCACATGGTGATTACAAGTCCATCACTCACTCTCATTTAGCTTTGGTTTTGGTTTCCACCAACTCCTTTAAAAATATTTGGCTGTTAGCTGCTAAATGTTCTACAGCCATCACCAGCTAGTCTGTAATTAAGTCTGTCTGCTTTTTGCTGCTCAACAGTTAGTGTACAGTGAGTTTATCAAAGTGAACCAAACTATGAAATTGTGGCTAATGAACCAAAATAATGAGGTAAAAGATTGGAAATTCATACTTTCTCTAGTCTTCAAACCACCAAAGTATGCAAGTATGCTCCAGCAAGAATCAACTTTCATGCTCTAATTCAGCAGCTAGTCTGAAAACCTGGATTCAGTTCAGTAGTTTAATTTAGTATATCAACCAAACGTAAGCCAAGATACTGCATCTCTCTTACCTGTTGCTGTGAGGCTGTGGTTGCACACTGCAAACATGGTCTCCACTCTGAACCCTGGGAGGGTCACAATTAAAATAGCAGTGACTTTCACAGCCATAAGGCAGCTTAAAGAGTAAGTCTGGTCTAATTTTTTTGAAGATCTTTTTTTTCCCTTGTCGCTGTATCCCGTGCAGAGTCAAACCAATAATTAATGTATCTACTATCAGGTATTGTCTGTATATCACAGCCTGATAGAGCGAGAGAGAGAGAGAGAGCGGACGTGTGTGTATATATATACACACACACACACACACACACACACACACACGTCCATTGGCTGACATGTTCCTCATTTACCATGTACACATATGCTGGAATTTGTTTAGAGTTAGTCACACTATTGCTGTCAGAAATACTCACTGGAGCACCAAGTATGGATTAATGTGGCAAATAGTCTGCAATTAATGCACTATTTCTATTTGGGTCATTGTTAAAAAGCTTTTCATAAAAATTTATCTATATATTTGTGAAGTGTTTTTAACAATTTATAACCTTAGTGGGAACCAGACGGCTTGGGAGTACAGAAGTCAGTGTTGCAATTGCTCGCAAGTTCAGTGCTGCTTCATTTATGTAGCTTTTAGCAGCTTTGAACTGACACTTACATCAGGATTGTATCTTGAGACTTGAAGTCAAAATTCATTTGTTTGTTCGGGCAAGCTGAACTTCCAAGTTCCATGACCACATTTTAAAAAGGACAGAATAAAAATTAACAATCTATATCATTTAACATCAATTAATTATTCCCTACAATTTGCTGTCAACAAATAAAAATCGTGATCCACATGCTCACATGTGTTGCAGCGAGCCTCTCCACCACTTCCAGCCTGTCCATGACACTCCTCATGTCCTCTCTGAGCCGCCGCAGGGCCAGGATTATCTGTTGTTGTAGCTGGGTGTCATGCAGCCTTTCGACTACACTCTCTGGACTGTCCCTTCCTCCTCGTCCAGCTCCACCACCACCTGGGGTGCCCCTCCTCTGACTGCCCTGAGGAACACCACCTTCAGACCATAATAGTTTTTTGAGTTATTATAAGTTATATTTTTCTTTTAGATAATTAGACAAACAATACACAAAGTAATAGCAACAATGAAAAGTTAAGCTTAAGTTAAGCAAAGTCCTGCTCACAGTCAAACTTGACTGATCATGCAAAAAGTAGAAAAAGAAATTTAAGTTTATAGAGTACTATGCTTTTGAGCACCAAAGTCTACAATACTGAATTAATGAAAAAGTATTTTAAAATACATACCCAAATTAAAACATTTTATTCATAAAATACCCTTTTTAAAAACAAAATGTATAATACTATTTGAAAATGTAATACATAAAATAAGTTTTTTTCATTTAAGTGCCCCATTTCAAGTCTGTTATTTGCTCATGGTATTTTTTTACCCCGATTTACACTTTTTAATTTTATAATGCCACATTTAACAACCACGCGACAGATTTCAGCCAATCTCATTCCCCCTGACTGTTAAACTGGGAAGCTGCCTAGTTTCCTCCAGACATAACATTTATAACTGAGGCCAAACTATTTAATTGTAGTTTCAGCAGACTTGTTTCTCACAGTCTGAGAGTCCTTCGGGTGCTTTTTTGCAAACTACAGGTAGGCTTTCATGTATTTTGCACTGGGGAAAGGCTTCTATCTAGGCACTCTGCCATACAGCCCAGATCACAGTGCAGTGATGGTTGTCCCTCTGGAACCTTGTCCCATCTCCATACAGGATCTCTGGAGCTTAGTCAGACTGACCATTAGATTCTTGGTCACCTCTTTCTATGGCCTTTCTCTCCCGATTGCTCAGTTTGGCCGGGAGACCAGCTCTTGGAAGAGTACTGGTTGTGCCAAATTTCCATTTGAGAATTATAGAGGCCACTATGCTCTTGGGGACCTTCAGCACAGCAGAAGTGTTTTTGTAGCCTTGCCCAGATCTGTGCCTTGCAACAATCCTGCCTCTAAGCTCTGTAGGCAGTTCCTTTGACCTCATGGCTTAGTCTTTGCTTTGATATGCATTATCAGCTGTGAGGCTGTCTATAGAGAAGTGTGTGCCTTTCCAAATCATGTCTAATCAATTTAATTTGCAACAGGTAGACTCAAATCAAAGAGAAATCTCAAGTGTTGTTGCAAAGGGTCTGAATACTTATTTCAGTTTTTCCTTTTTAATACAGTACCAGTCAAAAGTTTGGACACACCTTCTCATTGTTTTTTCTTTATTTTTATCACTTTCTACATTGTAGATTCATACTGAAGACATCAAAACTATGAAGGAACACATATGGAATCATGTAGAAAACAAAAAAAGTGTTAAGGCAACCAGAATGTTTTATATTGTAGATTCTTCAAAGTAGCTATTTTGCTTTGATGATGATAGCTTTGCACACTCCTGGCATTCTCTCAGTCAGCTTCATGAGGTAGTCACCTGGAATCGTTTTCCATTAATAGGTGTGCCTTGTCAAGAGTTAATTTGTTGAATTTCTTGCTTTCTTAATGTGTTTGAGACCATCAGTGTTGTGCAGAAGTAGGGTTGGTCCATAGTTAACATCCCTATTTGACTACTGCTATAATCCATATTATGCCCCAGGAAAGGAAGACCTCTGCTGCAGAGGATAATCACTGTTACCAGCCTCAGAAACCACATAACAGCACCTCAGATTCCTCCAGTCACAACAAACATCATCTCAGGGCACTTTACAAACAGAGCGTATCAAGACCACACTCAGTATTATTAATTACACCCAATAGAATCAGTGAATCAGGCCTTCATGGTTGAATAGCTGCAAAGAAACCACTACTGAGGAAGAACAACAAGAAAAAGAGAATTGGCCAAGAAACACATGGAATGAACATTAGACCCGTGGAAAACTGTACTTTTGGTCTGATGTCCAAATTTGAGATTTCTGGTTCGACCCGCCATTACTTTGTGAGATGCAGAAAAGGTGAGCGGATGGTTTCTACATGTGTGGTTCCCACCATAAAGCATGGAGGAGGAGGTGTGATGGTGCTTTGCTCGTGACACTGTTGGAGATTTATTCAAAATTCAAGGCAAACATAACCAGCATGGCTACTACAGCATTCTGCAGCGACGTGCCATCCCACCTGGTTTGCGCTTAGCTGGACAATCATTTGTTTTTCAACAGGACAATGACCCCAAACACACCTCCAGGCTATGTAAGGGCTATTGCCCAAGAAGGAGAGCGTAGTGCGTGTTGGATGACCTGGCCTCCACAATCACCTGACCTAAACTCAATTGAGATGGTTGGGGATGAGCTGGACTGCATAGTGTAGGCAAAACAGCCAACAAGTGCTCAGCACCTCTGGGAACTCCTTTAAGACTGTTGGAAAACCATTCCAGGTTACCTCATGAAGCTGACTGAGAGAATGCCAAGAGTGTGCAAAGCTGTCATCAAAGCAAAAGGTGGCTACTTCGTAGTATCTACAATATAAGACATATTCTGGTTGCTTTAACACTTTTTTGTTTCTTACATAATTCCATATGTGTTCCTTCAACATCTGCAGACCTCTTCTGTGTACCTTCTACCAGACTGCGGTGGCCAGTGCACTGTTCTTTGGTGTTGTGTGCTGGGGGGAGGGGGCTCGCTCTATGGACAGTAACAGACTCAACAAACTGATTAAGAGAGCAAGCTCTACCATCAGGGCTGAGCTGGACTCAGTCCAGCAGGTGGCCAAGGTGAGGATGATCAGGAAACTGGCCTCCATCCTGAGCAATGCCTCACACCCATTGCATGACCTGGAGGAGTTTCCGCGGAGACAGCAAGACAGAAAGGAGCAGGAAATCTTTCCTGCCAGCTGCCATTAGACTCTTTAACACTCAGCAATAATAACTAAGGGCCACACATTGCACTTTATCAGCTCCACATTACACAATATCCACTGATCTTGCACTAATTGTTTGTAAATATGTTACTTTTTTCTTATTTATTTATATATTTCCTTTTTTCTCCTTGCCGTTAAAAAGACCTTGTTTCAGTTACCACTTCTTTTCTACTTTTCTACTTATATTTCTCTTTTAAAGTTATTTATCTGTATTTATATGTTATTATCTATGGCTGCTGTAACACCAGAATTTCCTGCAAAGGTTTAATAAAGTACTATTCTATTCTTCATAGTTTTGATGTCTTTAGTATGAATCTACAATGTAGAAAGTAATACAAATAAAGAAAAACCATTACAATTTGCAAAAAATTTTAAACTTCTGTTTTCACTTGGTCATTATGGGGTACTGAGTATAGATTAATGAGACAAAAAATTTAAATGATTGTAGCATCACACCGCAACATAACAAAATTGAAAAAAGTGAAGGGGGACTTTCTGAAGTCACTGTAGGATACTTACTGAATGGCTTGGCATAGCCTGGCTAACTAGTTATCAGGGTGAGCTTAGTGAAGAGGTCAGTAGCAACTAACATTAGCTTGTTTTCAGAGTCATTGTTACACCAGCTACATTTTGAATCTAAAGATAGTCATCAGAAAAAGACACAGAGAAGATCAAACATATATTCACACATTTAGCAGGCGTGTATAGCCCTGTCTTCACTATGTTATGTCCTAAACCTTCGTTATTCATGTCATTTTGTCTTTATTCATGTTTTCAATCACGTCTTTATCTTTTGTATGTCTATCTTTGGTGTGTATGCATGTGTTTATTTATTTGTTTGTTAGGAACAGCTTACGTTCTCTCCAGTTGTGGTAGAAACCCTCACGTCCAGTGTCTTGGCTCCTTCTGCTGGGATTCTGACTTGTTCCATCCTCTGCCCCTTCTCCACCCTGACCTGCTCCAACCTGTCTGACCTCCAGATGGCGTTCTAGCTGCTGGCTCTGAATCAAAGATGACTGAAAACCATTGGGCTTGACAACTGGAATCTGAATGGAAATCAATTTTTGAAACACTTCTTAAACGTAATGAGACTCTCCAATTTCACAATTCCATTATTAATTTGAGCTTCATCTTCATAGACATTGTATTAGGTAGGTCTGACGCCTGTTGCCCTGTTGTAATGTTTTTTTGCTCTACACAATGTACATACACTGCATCTACCTGTACGGGATTGTGAGTGAGTCATACCTTGATATTGCCAAGCTGCTCCACTGAATCCACAGAGTCACAGAAAATCTCATTCTCTGAGTCGCTGGTCAACACCACACCCTCAGACACACCAGAGTCTCCAGGAACAAATTGAGTGTAGATGAGGAAAAAAAGAGAGTTATGTTTACAGGAAGCAAAATAATCTATAAATGTCAGTGATTGGAAAAAAAAAATCTCCCAATTATTGCAGGATTATCCAAGTAATATTTTACATATGTAACTTTATTAAGTCATGAATCTCCTCAAGCCATTAAAATCCCATTATTCACAGTTCCACCTGAATGTCACTGATTTAAAATTAAAGTAAAAGAGCTGTGGTCATATTGTTAAAAAATAGAGGAGGGTTAAGTTGATTGTAACCTCATCACCAGATGCCACTAAATCCTACACAGTTCCTTGAAATGCATTAGGCACTCTCTGTTTGAACAAACAGAATGTTAACAAAGGTAGATGTTTCCTGTTTCAATTGAATTGCAATTAATAAACTTGATTTAAAAAAAGCTGAGCTGAATGCATCTGGAAAAAAAATCACAAAAGTCCCTATCCCCAACAAACCCCAACAATAATAAATGAGTTGGATAAGTTAAAATGTTATACATTGTATACGTCAAGAAAAGTCCCTCCTGCTGGGTACAGAGCTACAGTTAAGCGTGTTAATTTGCTTTTCAATAGCTAGTCCACAATAGCCAGGTTTTCTTGTTTCTTAATTTCAGGTCTGTAACCAGTCTAAAGTGGTGTTGATCTACTCCAAAAACTGAGCTGTTCCGAAACAGTTATCAGAGTGTGTAAATCTCAGGAGTCTTTGTGTTTTAGCGTATATCCGGGAAATAGAGGTGGTGAAAAATGTGTGTGCAAGTAAATTAAGAAGATAACAAGTCACCTCTAACTTTCTCTAAATGTCAATATAGCTGAACACAGCATAGCTGTCACCAACCTGGTTTTAAGTTGATTTTTTAGCCTACTTCTTGATTATAAAATACTATAATGCAGTATTATATTAAAGAATTAAGATGCAATATAGTTTGTCTGATGTCTGTCAACATACACAGAAATAGTGTCAGTGCAAGTATCAACTAAATGATCTGTCCAAGACCCCTCTTGTTCTGCTCTCATCCAAGATGGCGCCACAGATGGTCACATCAGTACTGTGCTCTTTAGTACTTTTCCTGTTTTTGTTTATTTTTTCCATTTTTAGTTCTCCCAACGGTCAAACTTTCCAACTATTTTTCACTAACCTGGAGAGTTGCAGAAATTCTGGTTGGAGCAGCAGCTCTCTATGGGATCTGCAGGAGACTCCGATGAGGGAAGCTAGCAGGTGCGCTTATTAAACTGAGGCAGCAGGGATTTCATACTGCACTCTCTTTAATTCATTGACAGATGTCTGATCCCTGACCAACAAGATGAATGAACTGCTGGACTTTTGCCGATCTTGCCACCCTGTGTTTCACTGAAACCTGACTTGGTGAGCACATCCCGGACACAGCACTACATTTCCTGGTATTTCAACTTTGCCAAGTAGACAGTGTAATGGAACTTTCAGGGAAAATGAGAGGAGGCAGAATCTGCTTCTATATTAACACTGGTTAGTGTACAGATGTCACAGTGTTACAGACAATGTGCAGTCCTCGTCTTAACTGCAAACCATTTTAGTCACCGTGGGAGTTCTCTTTTATCCTGGTTGGCATTTACATCCCACCTCAGGCCTGTGTAAGTGAGGCCTTACAGCACCTGGCTGACCAGATTACCAGCATGGAGCACCAATACCTAGAGTCTCTGCTCATTGTTCTGGGGGACTTCAACAGAGCAAACCTCAGCCAGGAACTTCCAAAATACAGACAGCACATTAACTGTCTCGTCAGGGATGAAAACACTTTGGACCACTGCTTTACTGTAATAAAGGATGCATATTGCGCTGTCCCCTGTGCAGCTTTGGAACTCCCTTATCGCTGCATGGTTTATCGCATCCCGCCTTACAGACAGAAATTAAATCTGTCTGTCTGACGACCTGAGTGTGTTTAACTGCAGGTTTGATGAACATTTGACACTTGCATACACACAGGAGATTGAACAGCTGGCCCTCTGGTGCAGTCAGAACAGTCTGGAGCTTAATAAATTCAAAACTGTGGTGATGACTTCGGGAGAAGCCCCATCACTGCCCCCGAACAACATTCTTAACAATACTGTGGCTGCTGTGGAGACATTCAGGTTTCAGGGATCTATTGTCTCCCTGGACCTAAAATGGACCCCTAACATTAACTCTGTCATCAAAAAAGCCCAGCAGAAGATGCATTTCCTGCACCAGCTCAGGAAGTTCAACCTGCCTCAGAAGCTGCTGATCCAGTTCTACTCTGCAGTCATCCAGTCTATTCTCTGCTCATCCATCACTGTCTGGTTTGGATCAGCCCCCAAACAGGACAAGAACGGACTGCAACAGACTGTCAGGACTACAGAGGGAGTCATTGGTGCCAACCTGCCATCCATTCAGGACTTAAACACGTTCAGAGTCAGGAAACAGGCAGGAAACATCACTGCAGACCCATCACAACCTGGCATAACCTGTAGGTGCTACAGAACACTGTACGCCAAAACAACCAGACACAGGAACAGTTTCGTTCCACAGTCAAGTCATTTTGTACGTGCATCAAAGTTGACTAGGTGCCAGTGAGGTTAGGAAGACATCTTTCAGGAACACAGATTGTAAGCAGTCAAGCTCCATTTAGTACATACCATTTGGGATGGTGGAAGCAATATGGTCTACAACCGCAGACAGTTTGGACTCCTGAGCTGGATCCACAGCCTCTGGAAGAGAAGAGTCTTCTTCAGGGCCATCATGCTCCTCATCTTTCATCTTCACTGGCTTATCAGCATGCTCACGTCTTTTAAGACCTACAGTTAAGGAAAAAGACTTGCATACATGTGCACTGTGAAAACATGATAAAAAGTTGCCATGGGCCTATTCATTTCTCATGATGATAAATATGGTAACTGATGTTCAAGCCATCAGTCTGAATTAATAAAATTAATTGCGTTATTCAAAAAAAACTGAAGCACAGGGTCAGCAGCAGAGACATGCTTTGGAATACAAGAGATACGTTATAAAAAATAGATAGATAGTATTTTGACGACATAATGATGACCACAATCTGTCACTGACCGTTGCTAAGTGTGAGCAGTGACTCTGGAGGTCGTGGCATGTCATCAATCACTAGGTAAAGAGGCTCAAAGTAGTGGAAGAGTGAGGCTGTCTTCTCATTCATGGGCATAGTATCAATGACCTGCAGAGTCAGTGGAAACAGTTATTTATCACTGGGCTGCTAATTTCAAATCCCTATTTTCATATTTCTAGGCAAAATGCTGCTGACAGCCTTTTATATTAGCTTAATTTCTAAAAAGATATCCATTCACAATGTTATTGTGAACTGATTTAAACACAGAAGAAACAAGTAGGAACCTGACCTAAGCTAATCCCAAGAAACTAGTCCTCTAGTTTGCAGTGTGCAGATGCAATCATGCCAGAAATTATACTTAATTAAAAATACATGAAAAAAATATATAGTAAAAACTGTCATGTACCTCCTGTGCTACTTTCTTCATTTCATCCACATATGCTGCCATAGCACTCTCACTGCTCATTTCTCCCAGGCGGCTCCAGGCATCCCTAACACATACATAGGAATAATGAATGAATAAAAAAACATAAACATCCAGTTATATTACAGAGCTACCATGTCATGCCATTATAAGAAATTAAAAGATTATAATATTTTGACCAAATACATTACAATATAGTAGTGGGAAATGACTGCTGGTGCTTTCACAAAATATTTATGACACAAAATCGCAATTTCCTATTGAATTTACAGTGATATAAAAACAGAGACAAACAGAAAATAAATATTTGTATATGTTTGTGATTTAGTGTATATTTTTCAAATTTATCACAAAAACACATTAAAGAGGGTTTTTAGGAAAAAAAGGTGTACAGAATAAATAGCATTGTGTTCTAAGTTGTACAAAGAGGACCACTTCCCAGGACAACTGACTAATGTGTCTGCAACTGAAAACTAATAGGGCTCTGATACATGAATAATCTGAACATTAATAAACATGCACACACACACACCATTTGTAGCGACCCACTGGATCCCAGAAACCAGGTCGAGGCACTGCACAAGGTCCACACACTGCCTGCTTATACAGACTGTAGAAACGCAGCATCATCTCGTAGGATGGTTTATAAGAACCTGCAACACAGACATTTATGTTGTCTGTTGGACTGTCTGCTACATAACTACACAACCGCAATAGAGTTTGATTATCATAATGTACTAATGTGAAGTGAAGTCCAGTTTGTTTAGGTAACAATATATCCAAGCAATAATATGTAGTCGTTCAGGTTACACTGACACACACTCTGAGAGTATAGCATGAATTTGTGCAAAGAGGTCAGCTGCCCCAGACTTCTGACCCAAACAATCATTAAAATACAGTTTCATTGTTTTCTTTTTCTTTACTTTTTTCAGTTCTTAAAACCACTTTTACATCCTACATACCTGCAAACTTTCTGTTGCATGGTGTGTGAGATAATGTGATGGCTGTAAAAAGCTATGTACCATTTCTGGGAAGGTTATGAATGACATCCACAGCAGCCTGAAATCGTTTCTGGTGATCAACCACAGGCTCTGCCATAGCTGGGACCGGCATGACACTTTTGACTTGTTTAATGTAGGTGGACTGGAGGTGAGAGAACACACCAACATTGCTGTTACAGGGAAAGTCATTTAAGAGAGTGACTGATTAACTTGCTATAGCGTTTTACAGATTTCAAGGATTTGTTTCAATTTCAAGTCCAACTGGAAAATAGAAAGAGGCATAGCTAAAAGCATAATTCACATTTTGCATAGTTAATATTATTCCTGAAAATAATTCATATGCAAATGGATGTTTCATTTGATATGACAAAACAAGAATGTGAAATGCATCAGTGAAAGTCTGCTGAGCAATCTAACGTTATCAAGTTAGGAACCCCGGTGTCGCTTAGCAGTAGTTAGCTTGTTAACTTGCCTTACCTCACTGGCTATGTGCCATCACAAGCACGATGCAAACAGATGATTCCGTCCTTATCCAAAAGACTGTCGAAGTACGAAAATGCGACCTGGACCGACTAGGACGACTAGTTTCACCTATTCATAGGTTTATTTGGCAGCAAAGTTTTTTTGAGAAACCACCCATGGACTTACCTGGGCTGCAACTGACCTATCGTCACTGACCACTCCGACACTTCCGTGTCAAATCACATGACACGTCCTTGACCGCGCCCACTTAGACATTTAAAGAAAAATATCTAAAATAAGTAAACGTATAATGCAAGAAGTCAAACTTGCCTGATTAGTATAAAATATCTTTACAAGCGCTAAAGTCTTATCGTGTAATACCAGTTCCCTGTGGCGTGCATGCATCTACCCATAGAGTATATTGTTTGTTTCCCTTGTTTTATTCTTGGTATTGAATAAGAAAGTCACTTTTCACGTAAGGTTTCATACTGTGTTTTCGGTTTGCGATTCAAAAGGTAGGTCTATTTCAGTATTCTGTGCCATCAATTCATTAAAGACACTCTGCAGTCCACGTATTACAGGCGACACTGGACAGATAGGCCGATTTGCTCATCAATTGCTCAAATCAGAAAGCAGCGCCATTGCCCCAATTACAATGCACACTATTAGACATTATTAGAGGACAACCTACTTTATCAGTCCGGTTATCACTCAGATTGTAATTTGGATAAAATTAGAGATTAGTTGCCCGAGAAGAAGGCGGCTATCTCATATTGTACTCGTGTGAGTGCGTCTCTTCTGTCCATAATCCGTTTTAAATCCGTCTGTTACACTACCAGAAACACACGACAAAACCCGGAAATGTTGAGAGTTTGCCTTCAACATCAACTGTAACTATTACACTGCGAGTAAAAATATCATTCACATCAAAACTACTATAAAAATCAAAAGAAAATCATATCATTCAACCTATACGACCTCAGTTTTAAAGTTTTTCTCTAGAGGAAAAGAATCCCATGTGTGAAGACGTGTATATAGGTGCGTATACCGGTTCCAACTCTCAGTGACGTTTATTTTGAAAGTCACACCAGGAAGCCACTACCTGATGTTGTTGACGTGGTCTCGATTCTTGGCGATCTCTGTTCATTAATCTAGTCTCAGTGACATCAGCAAGGCGTCTTCAATAAAATCATGAGGCGCATCCTACAGAGCGATTTGGCCGTGGACGCTCACATTTTACTTCATCAGCTCTACGCATCTGGGCCACTACATTTCTGATCTCCTGTCTGAGAACAATACACCAGGGAGCGAGGGAGGCAAAGCGAAATAAGAAGCGCTCTTTCCTTGCGATATGATGGGCAACAGAAAGAAAGCAGTCCCGGTGGTGCAGAATGGAGCCGGGACATCCGAGTCAAAGACCATTGATCCCCTGAGGAATCTGGGTGAGTGTATTCGTTACAGCACTGGTAATCGGAATGGTTTCAACGATCAAGGCTTTCCCCTTGACTAATACTGATTTACTGTATCTATTACTGAATGTAATAGTACCGTTATCTTTCCTGACTCTCTTTGATCGGTGACAAGAACATTATCAGCCCAGAAGAATTATAGATTGTAACAGCCAGAGGGTAACACATTCAGCAATAAACAGAACTACTCTTTCCTTATCTAGTTATTTATAGGTGACATAAGCAACCATGAAGTGACCTTAAAAAGAGACACTCTTGAGGTTAAAAGTAATTTTCACTGGATTTAAACATGTAGCTTTTTAGCGTTCCAACACGCACTTGAACTCTCAGAAACAGTTAGCTATAGCTAATGTATTTTAATATGTTTTATTTAGAGCTTTATTTAGAACTCGCTGAAACCTGTAGGTCAATATGTGATTCAATAATTATGTATTTGCTGGTGAAACGGTGCCAAACTAGATAAAGGCAACAAGTAACGATTATCTTCATAAGCAATCTATAACCTACTCATATCTATTATTTTATGATTATGATTCGTGGTTAGCACGTCGCCTCACAGCAACAAGGTCTCGGGTTCGTTTCCCGTCCGGGTACTTTATGTGGTGAGTTTGCATGTTCTCCCTCCGTGTCAGTCAATGTGAGTGTGCGCCAATTTGTGTCAGCCCAGCGACAGACCGGCGACCTGTCCTAAGTGTGCCCTGCTTCTCTCCCAATGACTGTTGGGATAGGCTCCAGCACCCTCGCCACCTCGACAGGGATAAAGCGGTTACAGAAAATGAATGGATGGATGGAATTCAACATTTGGTCTATGAAATGTCAGAATGAAGTTAAATATACTGATCTTAATATTTAGTTCAATTCAAGGCAAATTTTGCATCGGATAGGCTGAAATCCATAAATATTTCGTTCTTTGGTCTCAAGAGAAATGATTAAAAACTGACATATGGACAATTATCATTAAGACTATATATAGTCTATAGTCTATATATCTGGAAAACTGCATGAATGGTTGTTTTAATCAACTTGGAGTTTACACTTATTTTTATATGCTTACAACATATGTAATTTGGAACTCAATCATTTCACCATCTCACAGTATGTTGCTTTCTTAGAAATATACATTATTATATGTCGGGACAAATAACAGACACCTTTTAAAACACAAAATCCAAAAAAGTACCTGTGTAGCTCAGTCTAAGCTGTTTAACAACTGTACATCCTCGCTGGTTTCATTAATTTTTCCACAATATTATTTAGTTGCAGTAGAGTTTGGCTGACTATAATGAAAACTGTGCAAATCAGGACTGTCTGTGGTACATAACAGAGAATTATTGGTTTTTTATAACTTTTATTCCATTTAGAGGGTCCTTCTGTTGTTTGTGAGGTCAAATAATAAAAGTAACAGGTAAATGTTGGTCCTTCTGTTGTTTGTGAGGTCAAATAATAAAAGTAACAGGTAAATGTTGGAATCCATTAGACTGCGCAATGCAGATTTTGCTCTGGAGGGATGTGCTGTGTATTTGTCCAGACTGATTTTGGTGTCCCACATAGGAAAAGACAAACATTTACTAGCAGTAAATTTCCTCCACAACTGGAGGCCATATTAAGGGATGTGGATTCTGTGGATTATCCAGAAAAACTAGGATTGTGTCTGGAAGGATATTTTGATGTTTTGCTAAATATGTGTCAATTATGAATTTTTCAAGCAGCACAAATGAAATCCCATTGACTAGCTTTGTTTTGGGCTATCATTGTCTGCTAAAATTTATAGGCATGGCTAAACTCAACCTCACTTACAAATCCAGAGCTGTAACATCGAGCTGAGTCAGTTAATTTTTATTTTTTGTTTTATCGGCTAGCAAACTAGCCTTCAAATCATTATCTTTACCAATATCTTTGTTAAAAAATTAGTAAATAACCATGTCTACTGTTCTCTTTAGATAGCCAAGTTCTATATATGCTGCCAACTGTTTACAGCTGTGATTCTTAAATATAACTGTCATAATGTTACTTCCAAACACCTCTATAGATTAGTTGGTGTCCTTGCACAGACAATACCAACAGCAACATTATGCCTCTAAATGTCAGCAAAAAGCTAGTTAATAACTTATCATGCCTCTCTGCCTTTCATGAATTTGCCCAGCTCACAGCTATGTTGTTCTTGACACCAAATAACATCTTTATATTCTCAACAAACAATATTTCTAAGTATAAAAAGTCAAATAGATGAAGGGGCCATCTATCTAGGAGTCTGGCAGGGTACTTCCCAAATCTCTTAACTTGCATCTATGTTTCTCTCGCTTGTGTCTTTTTCTTGCGCTTGCACCAAACATGCACATGGAAACCATGTGAGGAGATTAGAGGCGAGGAAATAAAAGTGTAATGATATGTCCTTTCCTCTGAATTATTACATCAATTGATCTTTTTCTGGTGGCAACTAGAACAGCTGTCACTTGGTTTGAACATTTGCCGAGACATTTTATAAAGCATTGTCTATTATACTAATACTAATAAAAACACATATACATCAGTAGTAAAGTAGCAGTTTTTTCCCTTATAGCCTGTTTGTAAAAGTATTAAAATGGTCCACAATGATAATAAAATAGTACAGGCAGGCTGCGGTCTACAAGTCAACCTGTTTTGAAGCCACTTTCAAACAAAGTGACTTACAATTATGGTTGCAATAAAGGCTTTTAAAACTATGATTAAACTGTAAATTATTTTACTTAATCAAGGCAAAATTTAATCTATGATGTGTCCAAGAATTACAAATGCCTATCAGGTAATTTAAAAAATCAAAATTAAATTACATTCTTAAAAATGTTTTTAAAAAATCATTTTATGTTTTGTTTTATTCTATTTTTTTTCTTTGTTTTTAAATGTATTCTGGATGATAAACAAAACCCCCCCCAACTCTCCAGTGAGTGGGTGAGAGAATTTCAATTCCTGCTGCAAATTTGGTGTCCTTATTTTTACAGTAATCACTGCTGCACATGGGGTAATTAGTGTGTTTGTGTGTGTGTGGTCTTGAGTGTGATTTCTTAGTATCAAGATGCCTTTGTGAGTGTGGTGACCAAGCCTTTCCAAAACCACAAACTAGAGTTTCAGCTGCTAAGTCCACCCTACTCATTTTAGGACTCTTTTGGCAGTATTTCAAAGAAAACAAAATAGCATTTTCAAGGTTCTTTCTGGAAATCAACTATATTATATCACTGGCCAGATGCATCAAATTGTATGTAGATTCAAAAATAAAACTATATATACACGAATGCATTTAAAAAAGCCACATGAATCAATCATTGTGCAACCGGGTGCACACAAGCATCTTCTTCTCTCTCATAGTAATATCAAACTTACTTCAAGTGCAGCTGCATTAAGTAAAGAAAACCATCCCTGTAATGGTCTGTAGTCACAGTGCAGGGGTTTTTTCCTCACCCGTCTCCACCAGTAATGACTTACAGGAGCTTACTGGATTTTAACTCTTATAATAAATGTATAATATTAAAATGTTAAAGCTGCATTTATTCTTATTTTTAGCCAGTTGGGACAGTGGAGCAAGCTGTAAATACAAAATCTTTTCTTTTCCTATTTTTTATAATTATAAGAATAATTATAGTAATTCATTTTAAGCTAGTTGTTTAAAGTAGTTAGTTAGGCAGGGGCAGCTGTGGCTCAGAGGTAGAGCAGAGGATTGGTGGTTTGATCCCCGGCTTCTCCAGGCTGCATGCTGAAGTGTCCTTGGGCAAAACACTGAACCCATAATTTGCTCATGAATGCTGCAGTGTCGTTGTTTCCTTATTTTATTTTCATGTGAATGGATGAATGTCAACTTGTGGTGTAGAAAAGCGCTATGTAAGTGCAGGCCATTTACCATTTAAGTTAGCTGTGGTAGAACAAAGAAGAAGCCTGCAATTTGGCATAAACACTTGAAGCAGGGGATTAAGCTATCTTTTCCCTATCCAAAGTTAAGAAACAGAATTAGGGCACTGGGAAAGTGCAGACCACGTCTGATCATTCACTTCACAAGCAATATTGTTGCTTATTTCTTGTGAGGTGTAAAGCTTAAAACATTTTCCTTAATAGTTCTGGTGGAGTTTAATGAAGACAATTTATATTTGGATGTGTGTGAGATAATAATTAGCTGCATCTACTGGATTTAACATTTATGGCATTTATTTTCCCGAGGCCAAAAACCCTATGTTGGAAGGCAAAGTTCTCAAAGTTCCACCATCACAGTAGGGTCCAAGACAGCCCATGAGTTACAGTTTTCTCCTTTGTCATTCCTAACTGGTGGAATGACTTACCAAACTAAACTCCATTTGATCCACAGATCACGCTCATAAACTAGCTTAGTGAATTAATAATGAAAAGTTGCAAAAATATTTTAAGTTAGTATTTCAAATTAAGATTAAGTACTAGATCCTTCCATGCCTTCAGATATGTCCTAACAATGTGGAAAGAATATTCAGAATGACACTGCTTCAAATATTGCTAACAAGTGGATAAACACAAGTATTACAAAATTTGTTCTGGTTGAAATGCAGGCATATTCAGTTCATGTGTCATCTTTTTAAAGGGTCTCAGAGGATGACTTTCATAACCAAAAGCACTTAGCTAATTGCAATTTCCAGTCATCCATAAAAAGTCTTACCTGTCTCACCTTCTCCCAATAAAATATCTATCTATCTATCTATCTATCTATCTATCTATCTATCTATCTATCTATCTATCTATCTATCTATCTATCTATCTGTCTGTCTGTCTGTCTGTCTGTTTACCGATCTGTCTACTTTTTTCTCTTTAATATTATCAAGCCATTCTGTTCCCTTCTTCTTCTCTGTCTTCTCACATTACCGTCTCCAGCTGGATCCCATTTGAGCTGTGGACCAAAAGACGCATATACCAGCTTCTAATTCTGACTATGCTGTACTCATTTTCTTTTTCTTTTCTCTCCTCAAACACAGTTTTGTTTTTTTTGCAAAGTTCACATCACTTACCTGTGTTTATTCAACCATCTTTTTGTATGTTTACTTACCAGGAGTGCAGGATGATGAAGATGTGAAGTGGATGTTGCAGGGCTCCACTATGGTAAAGGTAAAATCATTGCTAAACATCTAATCATTGTCTAATTATTCGTAACTAGCTGCCAGAATTGTGAGTTGTTAGTAACTGTGGATAATAATGACAAAATGAATGATATTAAATGGGTTGATTTATCATATGTAAAGGTTCGCTCACCTCGCTGGCAAAAGCGGCGAACTCTAAGACTGTTGGAAGACGGTGTCACTGTCTGGTGTCAGTCCCACAAAACGTCTAGCCGGGCCAAGGAGCAACAATCCTGTGAGTGTGTGTCTTGTATGAATCAAAACCATTTTGTCTTGGACCATTCTTTACATGACTACTTACATTCTTTGTGTGTGTACAAGTGACACCATCAAAATCACTGAGAAACTGACCAAAAGTGCGCACTGCTACCTTAAATCAATGATTAGTTTATCTTCACCCTGAGAATGGTAGCATGCATATGAGAGTGGCCATTTGGAACAGTTATGAACCCTTTTGTTGTTAGACGTGGTCAGCAAATTGGATGCAGTCCAACACAGGACCAGGGCCAGGGGCTCAACCAAGAGTTTGAGAACTATTTCTGTGTGATAATAACAAGCTGCCATTTCCTTTGCTATAGTAACTGTACCAGAAGAGCTGAGCACTTTGACTGGGTGTGTAAGGAAAATATGGATATACAGTGGCTATTTTTGTTAACTTAAAATGCTACTTATTGCTGTGTTAAATAGACTCCCTTACATAGCTATTCTCCCTCTCCTTTACTAAGTAAAGGTCACACACAGTGTCTTGATTATAGAGCTCATCTATTTTGAGCCTGAGACGACAGTCCATTCTGCTGTAGTTCAAACAGTGAGATTACAGGACATCATATGATGGTGGAGTCCGCCCTGGAGGCTGTGGTTTGTTACTATGTAGTTACCATAAGACCCACCTACTAGGTTAGCCTCCAAAGCCACAGTATAAGGCCTTTAATTGCCACAAGATTAGATTTGCTTGTGATGTGGCATAGTGTGTTGTTTAGTGTGCAACTATGCATGTGCATGTATGTTGATATATGTATGATATTTATGTATGTATGATATTTATTTTACATTTTATATAATTACTTGAATTCAGTGTGCTTCACAGTCTTCTCTGAACAAAACATACTTCTGAAAACCCCTAAAGCCTTGCTACAAGAGCTTTGGGAATGTTCAGGCCAGATAATGATATGAGTTGTTTACTGATCCAATCATAAACCTCCTGATCAGCTTTCAGACTTTTCACTCCAATAATGTCAAACATGTTGGATAGTTAGGATTTGAAAAATCTTGGAAAATCAGTTAGAAACTAGAAATATAATCTGTAATGATTACAGGTGGGCAATTAATTTTCTTAAGGGGTCCCATGAGAAACTGGGACTGTTGTGGGGGGCTGGACCAATAGGCTAAACCCAATTCTGTTCAACATGAATTACGTCTCTTTATAAAAGGCAGTATATTGAATGGTTTTGCTTAGCTGTTACTGGTGAGAGTAGACGTTATGATTAAGCTATGAAAATGCAGATCAGGCATAGAAAACATGGGGCCTTAACTGCACATATAAATAGTTGTATTATAAAATAACTCAATAATGTGATTGAATTGTATTATTTTGTCTGCAATCAACTAAAGTTTTACTAAGAATCTTTTAGCCACAAAACCTTAACAATGTATGCTGAATTTAAGGACTTAAGGACAACGAGTGTATTTAACCTCCCTTTGTCCTTTAGATCAGTTGTTTGGGAACAATCAAAATTCCTGGAGAATTGTGAATTAGACAAGAACTGTGTTCCAGCTGCTCTGGATTTAGGAACTAAGTAACACTATTTGGAACACTCTCTTAATTCACATTTGTTGTTTTTCTATTATTTTAGTTATTCTGTATTTTCCATTTCATTACATAAGACATGCTAACCCTAATTTTTTTACAATTTTAATGCTTATTGGTGACCTGTTGTTGCAGTGCTCAGCGTAATATCCACTGTACAAATATGACATTTTTTGTTGCCCATATTTAAAAAGTTGAGGCGCTGGAGAGTTGGAGAGCTGACTGCTAGCAGAGCCGATGCTAGCAGGCCAGACACTGGGAGGCATAGACGTATGGTAGACATATGGCGCTTAAATAATCCTTTGACATGCTGACATCTAATGATTTGAGCTAGCTAAATGCATGCATGGTGGCAATTGTGATCCCCTTTGACGGTTGTGTGTTACAGTTAGAGTTTTAATGCTTATTGGTGACCCATTGTTGCAGTATATACCTCTTAGGAAAATTTTAAACAACAAACAAACAAACACCAGTGAGACAAGTGTAATAAGGTTAAGAGCATTTCATTTGGACTTGCTGCTCTTGCAACAAGGGAACAAACCAGAGTACCGAGTTGTTCAAAGAACTTCTCTGCTCACACAGCTTATATACACTTCAGTTACACAAGCATCACATGTCAGATACACATGCATCAGGTAACAGATGTCATCCTCTCTTTACTGTTATAATTTAGTGTCTCTGCCTGCTTAGTCTAAACACAAAGTTTCTGCATCACTGGTGACATAGGAATTTCACTATCGGCCTTGGTGAAAGAATTTTTCTGTTTTGTCTAAAGAACTCTTTAATTGTGTCAGATCTGTGCCATATGGAGGGAGAAGGGGACTCAAGGAGAGTCCCAGGCAAATGCAGAAAGACACAAGAAACAGAGTTACACAGTTTATTGTTTGGGTTTAGGCTTATGGTTGGTCAAGGCAGGCACGGTCAAAACCAGGTGATTAGACCAAAAACACAGCAGACAAATCCAAGGTGAGGCAGGGAGAAAGCAAAGTCCATGAACAGGCAAAAATCTAAAACCACAATCTAAAGTCACGAGGAACATGTGGAACAACAGCGACAAACTCAGAAGGTACACTGACTCACACACACAAACAATAAATTAACAGAGAACAAAGGAAGTGACAAAGTTTAGATATGCTGGGGTGTGCAGGGAACAAGACACAGGTGAAACAAATTAACTAATTACACACAGGAAACAAGTACAAATTGTCACATGGGGGAAAAACTTTGAAACAGGAAATAACCAACAGAACAGAAAAGTCAAACGCAGTTGGCTGAACCGCCAACTGGTCACTAGTGGCACTAAGAGCACTGTGGACTGGAGGCAGCCGAAGCACCAAGGAACTACACTAGGAACTACAATCGGGCAGGCCACAGACTGAGAACCAGAAGTTAGCTGGACCCCCTAGAGGGCACTAGAAACACTAGTAACACTAACAGCCCCAGAAACACTAGGAGCCAGGGGCGGGCCGTGCATTTCACACCTAGGCCTTCAGTGGTGTCCTACCTGAATTAATCCACCTCATTATACCGTCATTGTGTCGCCACGGCTATTAGAAATGATCAATATTATACAGAAACGCAGTATATCAGGGCGTTGCATCACAGACAGGTATACGTATAAGTATTTTCATTGAATACCTTCAGCCATTGTCAACTGAAAAAAACAATTGAATCAAGAGAAATCTATTTTAGTTTATTTTTACCTTGTGAAGTTCGCTAAAGATACGGTTTACTAGCTCTGACGAGTGCACGCTGTGACCATCTACTCAGAGGACGTGACAATGCCGACGTTACAATGCGCCTGCTAGATGGCCCCAGTGTTGCCAACTTGAAATCTGATTGGTTAAAGCAAGTTTCATTGCCATTTATTTTAAGTTACAGACGCCTGCACTGATGATTCTGAAGGCCTCAAGGCAGATTTCTTTGACCCTAGCAACACATGATGTTTGAAATATGATTGGATAAAAGCTCTAAAATAACTACTGGAAGCAACCAAGAGAAAAGCCATTATATGAAGATAATAGACTATCCCAATAGAAATCATTAATACACATTCATGGAAAAACATATTGAAACATTAGTCAGTGATCTTTAGATTTAGGCCAGCAGAGAAGGCCTTGCTGGCCCTGACGGCCCACCACTGCTAGGAGCACTAGGAGCAAGGGTCAGCTGGAGCATCAGCTTGACACTAGGACAAATAGGAACACTAGGAGAACTAGGAGCACCAGGAGAACTAGGAGCACAAGGAGCTGGAGTCAGCTGGGGCGCCAATTCAATACTAGGAGGACTAGGAACACGAGGAGCACAAGGAACTGGAGACAAAAAACTGGAGTCATTTGGAAGCCAGCCAACTCAGGGCCAGCTGCAGAAACAGAGGTTGTGGCAGCCAAGCCCCCGGACGCCTGAACAGGAGTGGTCTCTGCCAGGACCCCCGACACTGGAGTCTAACAGGGTGATGTTCACTTGAGTTGCTGGCTTGCTGAACTGCAGAGGTCCTGGAGAGCTGGAAACCTGGGGCGCTGGAGAGTTGGAGACCTGACTGCTAACAGAGCCAATGCTAGCAGGCCAGACACTGGGAGGGATAGACATATGGTAGACATATGGTGCTTAAATAATCCTTTGACATGCTGACATCTAATGATTTGAGCTAGTTAAATGCATGCATAGTGGCAATTGTGATCCCCTTCAGCAGTTGTGTTTTTAAGAGTATGCCACATTGGAAAAACTCTTATTGAAGGTTAGCTTTCCATTAAAACCCCATTAAAACTTCTTAAACAACAGAGCAATCTAAACATTCACTGACAAAAGGAATGATAACTAATTTAACGATACTTATAATTTACTGCCTTGTTCTTCTTCTCTCTGTTCCTCTGATACATTCTCAGTCTCTGTCATGGAAGTGGAGTGCATTCGTAAGGGCTGCCAATCAGAGACATTGCGGCATATGGCTGGCTCAGTTCCTGAGGGACGGTGTTTGACAGTGGTTTTCAAAGGGCCCCGCAAGAGCTTGGATCTACTCTGCCAGAGCCAGGAGGAGGCTCAACATTGGGTGCGTGGCATCCAAACATTGCAGGAGAGGGTGGAGAACATGACTCAGAAGGAAAAGCTTGACCAATATCCTGTTCTTATTCATTCAGTGTTGTATAACTGTCTATGATGTTCTGTATATGGGGAGATATTAGTGCAAACAATAAAAGCGCAAGCAAGTGTCAAATACATTTGGAATAATATGTCAAGGATTTCGTAGCTGCCCTGTAAGCTGCTTTCAGGGACTCTCAACGGTCCCTGAAAGAGAGCCAACAGTGCAGCACATATCTAATGAAAACACATGTTGATACTTTTGATCAAAGAAAATCTGCAGAAAAAAGTATGTTTGTACAGCATTAGTATAATTAAATACTCCACATTGATTGAACCCCACACTGCCAAAACACCTTGACTATGTTCGTGTGTTACCTGGATTCATGCTTATCTGAACCAAGCTGACCAGAACCATGATGATAAGATGAGCTATGAGGAAGTCCAGACACTGCTGAAGATGATCAACATTGAACTGAGTGACCAGTATGCCCGTACCCTCTTCCAGGTAGACATACAGACATAAATATACTTGGAGCCCCATATGTGGGATTTCAGTAATGTTATTTAAACATTTATTTGACCTTACTAATTAAAGATTTCACAAAACCGTGTTTCACTTGCATCTAACAATTGAGAACAATTGAGACCAGGTTGAAAATAGATATTTGTAGCTTAATAATGAGTGACAAGCTATGACTCACCATGTTTCTCTGATAGAAATGTGACCAGTCAGCTGATGGTCGTCTGGACCATGGGGAAATCGAAGTTTTCTGCAGGGAGTTGTTACGGAGACCAGAGCTGGATGCTGTGTTTATCCGCTACTCTGCAAATGGCTGTGTACTTTCCACTGTGGACCTGAGGGATTTCTTCAAGGACCAGGGAGAGGACACATCACTCATCCATGCCCAAAGCATCATTCTCAACTATGAACTTAATGAGTGGGGTATGGGCTGTGCTAAGTAACAGTGTATTGCAAAGTACCAATATTTAATGGTTCTGAGTTTGGCACAATGGCTCTGACAATGATTGGTTGACTGGTAGCCAGCAGAGAGGCCAGCACTGGGAAATATGAGATCTCTTCCTAGTGCCGGTCAGGAGGCTTGCTGCTGTCATTGTAGTGTGTTACAGGAGATATTTGGTAGTCAATATGTGATGAGATAAAAAGCGTGTCAAATGGACTCAATATGCCAAATTTTCCCTTCAGACCTAATGCGGAAACAGGTATGTCTAACATCAACAATTAGTATTTGTTTTAAAAGCAGAATCTAAAATAACAGTTATACTTGTTGCATTTGAAAACAGAGGCTGAAGAAAGTTTTTAGTTGCTTAAGTCTGCTTAAAAAACTGCTGCAATTCTTTTGTAAATTTAAAATCTCAACAGGCCTTTATACTCTATAGTATAGTCTTTGGGCTACTTTTACTATACTCACTTTAAGGACAACAGTGTAATAAAATTGAGATCAAGGGGCCAGAATACTCCATCAGAAGATAATATGATAACAGCTTAATATTGTATGTTAAAACAAGAAAATAGGAAATATTTAATTGATTTGTGTTTGTGCTTTTTGCCCAGTACAGCCCAGAAGAACCAGTTCATGACCCCCAATGGTTTTACCATGTATATGCTGTCTAAGGAAAACTGTATTTTTAACCCGGAACATGCCAGGGTTTACCAAGACATGAATCACCCACTGGCACACTACTTTATTTCTTCCTCCCACAACACCTACCTTACTAAAGACCAGCTGACGGGGGACAGCAGCACAGAGCCATACATCCGGTAAGAATGAACAGACTGGTCACTTGTTATATGTGAATTCCAATTGATTTAAAGGATGCAGGTGGGTCTTCCAACAAGTCCAAATGCATCTTGCCATAGTTATCAATGAGCTTGTTGTGCTAAATTTAACACATTTTGCTAACAATTTACTGCCAAAAGTTTCCATTTGGAACTTGCAGTAAAAAGTTAATTCAAAGAAATTGTTGTTTTAGAGATTCTTATTGATGATTTCTCTGGTAGAGCCCTGAATCATGGCTGCCGCTGTGTGGAGCTGGACTGTTGGGATGGAGATAAAGGAGAGCCAGTAATCTACCATGGACACACACTCACTTCCAAAGTCCCCTTTATAGAAGTCATTGAGACTATCAATGAATATTCTTTTAAAGTGAGAACTTAATTTTACTTTTTTGCTGCAAAAAATACAAAAATACTTATGGTATTTTGCCTTGGTGTCATTCATGCATCAATATATACAGGTACTACTCGGAAAATTAGAATATCCTGAAAAAGTGCATGCATTTCTGTAACTCAACTTTAAAGGTGAAATGTACATATTATATAGACAAATAGTATGCGAATCAATATATTTCAAGCTTTTATTTGTTTTGATTTTGCTGATTAGGACTTGCAGCTTCAGAAAACCTCAAATTCAAAAACTCAGAAAATTAGAATATTGCTTGAAATCATAATCATAATCATAATCAGCAAAATGACAACAAAAAATGCTTGAGATATCTCACTTTGCATGTAATGAGTCTATAAAATGTATTGGTTTCACCTTTTATGTTGGATTGCCTGAATAAAACAACTTTTACACGATATTCTAATTTTCCGAGTAGTACCTGTAGTATAGATAAATCTAAGTGTAAACTAAATTGCTAACTAATATCAATTTGTGGAGAAAACAGTGATATACTTGAAATGTAGAAAAATTATTTGTATATTTATAATGTTAACCACAAGACAAAGAATTCCATGATTTCTTTCTATGAAAAAAAATCATTTCATCATCCTTGGCTTTCTCCTTCTTTCCCAGACATCTCCTTACCCACTAATCCTGTCCCTTGAGAACCACTGCTCTGTGGAGCAGCAGACAGTAATGGCTCGACACCTGAGATCCATCCTAGGGAACAAACTGCTCACTAAGCCCCTCAGTGATCTGGATCCTCATAACTTGCCATCTCCAGAAGTAAGGAGACATGTTTTCATAACCGGATAAAAGTTTAATTTGCATAAAAACAGCTAAATCTATTGAGACTAATAGACTAATGGCAGTTTTTCTAATTGTCTGACAGATGAAAAAATCTGACATGTTGAAATGTTTCTCCACATGGATATTTCCATTGTCCTACCTACTTTTCAATTAAATGTGGATTTGGTTAAAATGAATCAATAACTGGCTATTATCGCTATGTACCCTCTGACAGTTCTGACAAAACTGCAGGACTGTGATTTCTCTCTAATGTATGTGAGGCATTTGTAAACGGTTGACCTGCCTTGATAGCAACCTTTTCTTTGTGAGGATTATGTGTTATGTGGGAAATCTGCAGCCATCTGTGTCCTACTTATTCTACATTTGTACATAATGGTAATAAGAGGGTTGCTGCATGGACATGATATGTGACCTAGTTATCATACTCCCTTGGGGCACATGCATAGTAGCTGCAGCCAGTGTGTTGAATGTGTTCGAGTTTTGTTTTCATATACTGTTTTTGTCTTATAAAACAGTTGTTACTTAACATACATTATATTATTATTAGCAGTAATGCTAATAATAATATAATAATAGCAGTAGAAGTGGACGAAGTATTAACCTATTTTATTACATTTGACTATATATACGTAACAGTTTCCATTTCAGTTCAGCTAAAATAATGTATTAGATATGTGCATTGTCCAAGCAACTAGGAACTACAGTTGTCAGAGACATCACAAAAATATTTCCCTCTGACATTATGTAGTAAAGAAGTATAAATTAGCATGTTTATGGTTATTACTGGCAAAGAACAGTACTTGAGGTTTATTACAATAGAAGGACAGTTCCTTAGGGCCAGGGTCCCTCCTTCAAAGGTGCGGTGAGAGTTTGGTGTATTGCAACTTACCTAGAGTGATTAATAGAGGGGAAGGAGGTTATCACCACTTGTTTTTTGATAACTAGTGCTTATTGGACTGCTTAATGGAGGGCTTTCATAAGAGTTACTACTACCCTATCAAGTGCATTTACTCAAGTACAGTAGTAGGGTTACTTGTCTTTGAAAATATTAGAGGAGGTAGAGGAATAGTTAGCTCAAACTGTAGCCCTTGTGATATTGTTTGCATATTAAAAAAAACAAACAACTAGTATCATTTTTAAAACAAGTTGTGAATGTATAGTGTGTGTCGTGTGTGTCCAGGATCTTAAGTATAAAGTCCTGGTGAAGGGGAAGAAGGAGGTTGTGGTGGAGGAGTGCTCATCCAGCCCTTCAGACTTCAGCTCCGCAGATGAGGATGCCAGCCATGCTGAAGGCAAAGCCAGGAGAAAGAAACTCCATAAAAAGGTGGATACAACTACCACCAAACAATAACTAGCCTTTAACCAAGTAGCAGTAGCTCTCTTAACTTTTTTTATTTGGAAGGGGTGTGTATTGTGGGGGTTACTATTTACAATTTACAATTAGTAGCAGTTAAGTATAACCAGTTTGGCTGCTAAAAAAATGTGATTGGTTTCTGTGTGTCATCTCAGCCAGGTACACCTAAGCTGAGTCCAGAGTTGTCAGAGCTGGTGGTGTACACCCACAGTGTTCCCTTTAAAAGCTTTGAAAAATCTGCCAAAAACCCATCAACTCACATATCGTCTTTCTCTGAAAGTGAAGCACTCAGGCTCATTAAAGACTCAGGTATGATGTATGCATGTGACTAAACTGGCTATTGAAAGGGAAGGGAGATTACATTGTGGCTACAAATGAAAAAAATGGAAATGGATTCATTAATATCCTAAAAATAAATTTTATGAATTGGACAGATACTGTTTACCTTTTGATTCTACTTTGTTCAAGCAGCACAATAACAGCAGCAAAAGCAACTTTCCTAAGAGCGCAATTGGACTAAACTGACTTTTCTTGTTTTTCCCATGTAGGGATACATTTTGTGCGTCACAACAGCCACCAGCTAAGCAGAATCTACCCCTCAGGCCAGCGTCTCCAGTCCTCAAACTACAACCCTCAGGAGATGTGGAATGGAGGCTGTCAGATTGGTGAAGACTTAACTGTCTCTCATTGGTCTAATTGCTTGCCTCCCATAACCTTACGTCCCACTCTGCCATTGATAGTACCAAAGGAACACTGTGCTAGACAGAAATGTATGCTGCTTACATGTGTTATGTTTTGTTTTCTCCAGTTGCTTTGAATTTCCAGACACCTGGTGAGCAGATGGACTTAAACCACGGCAGGTTCCTGCAGAATGGTCAGTGTGGGTATGTCCTGAAGCCTCCTTTCATGTGCCTGCCTGACATCACTTTCAACCCAGAAAATGTTGGTGGAGGTCCTGGCCACAGACCTGTTCTGCTCACCATTCAGGTAAGACGGTGCTATACCTGCCTAAATTAATAGCAAGTAGCAACACCTCTCCTCTCTCTCTCTCTCTCCTCAAACCCATTCTCACATCTGTAAACCAATTAACTCTGTATCCTCTTTCTCCTGCTGTACTGTGCTTGTTTCTCTCTGGTCTCTCTCTCTCTGTACCTCTCTACCTGTAGCTCCAGAGCTGTACATTTGATCTGTGGCCTGGCTCCACCTACCTGCCACTGCTGCCATTTATTATCATTATTGTACTGCTAACAGTAGCCATAGTTAGGATTCTGTTGTTATATTGAACATGCCACTACTGTCAATTTCATCTTTATGTACAACTGTATCTGCACTGTATTGTATTTTCTCTCTCTCTCTTCCCCTCTGTCTCTCTTTCTCTCTCTTTCCCCCCAACTGGTCAAGGCAGATGGCTGTCCACCTAGAGCCAGGATCTGCTCAAGTTTTTCCTTGCCACTGTTGCCCAGCGCTCGCTCATGGTGGAACTGTTGGGTGTAATTAGTGTGATCTAGACCTGCTCTGACTGTAAACTACCCTGAGATGACCTTGGTTGTGAATTGGCGCTCTATAAATAAATGAAAAAGGTTTCTAACTGGAATTGGAAAGATTGCCATTTTCCTTAACAGAACTAGAGGACAATTTCAATGATTGAATCTGTTACTGTTGCACTGAGTTGGGGAAGCCATGATTGACTGTATCTCAGATCTAAATATGACCCACGGAGAAAGTAAATATCACAGGATGAATAGATGGACTGACTAAGTGACTGAACCCAGAGAGAAAGGTTGTATCCACAGAGTGCATCATGTGTTCCTTCAAAAGTATATTCGCATCAGAGTGTCAAAACTGTTAGATACGCTTTTCCTCAATTTGCTAATAATAAAATAAAAATAATAAATGCTTTGTTTTTATTTTTTTCAGGTTATTTCAGCTCAGCAGCTGCCTAAACCAGAATGGGATAAGCCCAGCTCCATTGTGGACCCTCAGGTGTGGGTGGAGATACACGGGGTTCCCATAGACAACAGTAAGAAGAAAACTCATCATGTCGACAACAATGGTAAATACTTACCTTAATGACAAAAGACCTATAGCAACCACAGAAACATAAAAAGTCGCTAGGTAGCTGAAGTTGGGCCTTAAGGCTGTTGTCTGATGTGCTACAAAAAAGATTTGCTTGAATCCAGAAATATATGTTTAATGCTTTTAATGAAAACAATCAACTCTGTATCACACACAGGAAAACACACTATGCACAGCAATCTATAACAGCTTTCAAAGTGGCAACTGCGAAACAAAACCTTGTTCACAAAAAATACCGTGACCAACTCACCCTCTTCCTCATTCACACCCACGCATGTGAATAGGTGACTATATTGGCAATTGGAGTTTCTCCACCCATATCCCCATTAACCCTCTTAACTGGATACACTAATCACAGTGAACAATAACCAAAATTACCACAATATAAACCATCACACAAAAAACACTTTGGATTCATTCATAATTTATATTCATTCATTCATGGCTCCTTCAAGCCCTATTGCAAATTATAGGCCAGAGTAGTAGCATTTCAGAATTTCTACACACCTTATTACTGTATATAATAATTTGGGCTAGGGTCAGTCAGGTTCAGTTAATAATGTAGCAGCTCAATACTATAAAATATAGCTGAAAGCTACACAAAATCTAGTAAATGGAGCCTGGTTATAAAAGTGTAATTGTATGGTTTGTAAACAGCATCAAAAAGTATAATGACAGTGGTCACATGCTTCACACTTAGTTCAGTTAAATTTAATTTTATTTGTATAGTGCCAAATCACAACCAATGCCATCCAGCATACTTTACAAACAGAGCAGGTCTAGACCAAACTCATTGTTATTAATCACACTCAACAGTTTCACCATAAGCAAGCACTTGGTGACACTGTCAAGGAAAAACTTCCTATTAATGGGCAGAAACCTTGGGCATTCCTGGCTCTAGGTGGCTAAGCCATCTGCCTTGACTGGTTGGGGGACGAAGGAGAGAAAGGGACAAAGGGGGAGAGAGGGGAAATACAGCAGCACAGTTCCACATCACTGATAGTATTGGTAGGTTTGATAAAATAGAATCCTTACTATGGCTAATGCCGTCAGTACAATAACAACACTGACAATAATAATAATAATAATAATAATAATAATAATAATAATAATAATAGCAGCAGCCTATAGCAGCTTCACTGAGGGCTGGTTTAGAGATTACCTGAGCTAGCCCTATTATGGGCTTTATTTATAGCTATAACAATATCTATAGCTGTAATTGTGTATGACTAACTATAGGTTAAAGGGGACATATTATGAAAAACACGTTTTTTCTTGCCTATACATATTTAAACTAGTCCCCCCTCAGCGTACCAACTCAGAGAATGAGGAAGGCAAACAAGTCCTGCATCGCCTGAGAGGGGGCGTTCATCGTGCTAGGTGAAGTTCGCTGTTTCCAGCGGTAAGCTAGCGGTGTGTCACAATGTTGTCGGTCAGAGCCAGACATGCAGATTGCCCTGCTGTTGGTTGTAAAAACCAACACAAATGCCTATATTCTGTCCCAGCCCCAGAAGACCAGAGGAGACTGTGGTTGTGTTCTATTTTTTTTAACCATTTCCTCCTGGTGTTCTGGTTCAGATTCTGGGTCATAGCTATAGTATACAGCCGTGGGCTGTTTATCTGGAGCACTAGACATGTTGGACACAGGTCCTGCACCGCTCTGTACCTTCCCCCTCCAGACGTCATTCAGACAGCCAATCAGCACAGCACTTCATTATCATAGCCTCCCTGCCCACTCAGAACTCTGCATAGATAATGAAGGTAGGAATGGGAGACAGCAGACCCTCCTCAGAGGCTGAATTTCAGATTTTTTTGCAAAAAATTTCAAAAGCTTGTTTTTAAGACATCCAGGACCAGCTTTATGATCTGGAAGGTCTGTTGGGGTAATATGGAATTAGCATGTCACAGATATACAATGGTGCTTGGCTATTAAGGTCATTAGGTAAGTAAGGAGAAGGATTTTAAAATATATTCTGGACTTTACAGTGAGCCAATGAAGAACACACATGGACACATGGATATTTAAGTTCTATTCAAACCAAAGTTACAGTTGTGCAACCTTCTCTGAATCAAACAGCTCACTTTTGGTCTACCTAAACAAGATGATCTTATCCTGATCATGGCTGAATATTGTTCTTTTTTCAAAACATGTTTTTGGATGATCTGAAAAGGAAAATTACAAGAAGTTTTGACAGGTTAGCAACAAGAGAATAAA
The DNA here is from genome assembly GCA_008933995.1 of Datnioides undecimradiatus. Lineage (NCBI taxonomy): Eukaryota > Metazoa > Chordata > Actinopteri > Lobotiformes > Datnioididae > Datnioides > Datnioides undecimradiatus. The sequence goes on along the minus strand of WARS01000066.1, from coordinate 6,100 downwards.
TACAAAATGTGCCCCATTGCCATATGGCTAGATGAACAAATAAAGTATTTAATGAGATATGTGGTCTGACTACTTTATGAAAAGTATGATTTAAAAAACTCGCAGTAACTCCAACACACTGAACCTACAACATAACAACATTGCACACCTTTCTACCACACCAACACCTACTCATTTGGAGGAGACACATGGGCTTCAGCAGTGGTCTTTGGAGACATTTGGGTCAATGTTGACTGTTGCCAACTATCGGTTGTTGGCGGGCAACTACTAGACCTCTTTCAAAGTTGTCTTCCCTGTCTAACAAGTGTACATTTGGTTTGAAACCAAGCAACACACAAGACCACAGACCACACTTTCAGAAGAGCAACTTGCTAGTCAAGTGCAGCAATGAATGCACCGAGCTGTACGTTAGAGAAACAAAAAAAACATTGAACCAACAGATGACCCAACTCTTTTTTGGAAGGAACTCAGTCATTTACCTACATTTTAAGGACAAGGGACACTTGTTTGAGGATATAAATGTTCAACACGGTTGTTAGAGCACTGACCACACCATACAGAGGTTAAAAGCCTTGCATCCACCAATATCCATCAGAACAGAAGAAGCCTTTTGGATCAAAAGAAGCTTTCGAGTTATTTGTCTTATTCAAAATATTATTCATTTTCTTAATACATCCATGTATTAAATCAACTATAACAAGAGAACCCTTTGTGTTATGACTATGTGAAAACTAGCAAATATTTGAAAAGTATTTGAAATCAATTCAAATGACCACACCTGAAGGTGATGGGTGGTGTTGATGAATGGGTACTTTCAATTTATCTGACAGCTCATTAAAAATGCGCAATTTGGTGTGAGTATTCCTGTTAGTAAGTGTTCTTTCTGTGGTTCAGGTTTTAATCCACGGTGGGACTGCACCTTTAACTTTACCATCCACGTTCCTGACTTGGCTCTGGTTCGCTTCGTTGTAGAGGATCATGACTATACCTCAAGCAATGACTTCCTGGGACAATATACCCTACCTTTTATGAGTCTCCGTACAGGTACTGGCACAGTAGAGTTTTTTTTTTTTTTACTGTTATGTAAAAACGTTTTTGGCCCCTGACCTATCTTTTATCACTGCAGGTTACCGTCATGTCCAACTGCTTAAACTGGATGGCTCCAGCCTTTCACCGTCTTCGCTTTTCATCCATGTTAAAATCATCCCATGTCAGAGCAGTTCCTTGAAATCATCAGTCAAATCACCTGCTAGATCACCAGCCAAGTCTTCAGCCAAAAAACCCTGATCATCACTACCCCATAGCAACATGAAGAATGGTAACTTCCATGCAAAGATCCCAGGATATATATTTTGGCTCTAATTCATAAAAGCAATTGTCACAACCTTGTGTTAGGTGGGCTTTCTTAAAGTGATGATGAATCAGATCAGAAATTGAAGCTTTGTTTGAAAATTCAGTTCAAATCATAAATGCTACATGAAGTGACAAAGAACATGCTCATGTTGTGGAGTATTTACCCTCTGGTATCTATTACATGCTAACATTTGTAACAAGACCAAATATGTGAATAAATACTACAACTGACCCTTCCTTGTCTCACCTGAGATGATACATCTTCACATGGTCATAACTCTTTTCTGTGCTGCATTCCTTAGTCAGAAACGTTCCACCTTTAGTTCACCATATGTCACCCTGTAAATCAAAACAAATGTTATATATATATATCTTCAATTTGTCAATGTTTTTTTGTTACTTAAAATTTATATTTTCAGTGATGAAAAACAACAGTACAATACAGCCACATGTCATCCAAGCTTTGATCTACTAAACAAAGGAAGTTAAATAGACAAGGGATCTTTAAACTGCACTACATTATTTAGGTGTAAGTGTAATCAGTGGCTACTGCATACAAAAGAAGGAAGGCAACTACCATCCAAATATACAAATATACATCCAACTATACTTCAGGACAGAGAGGAGCAGGGGAAAAGTCATCAACCACAATTCTTATTCCAACAAGTAATTTTTCCATTTTGCCCATCTTGTGAAGTATGTATCTCTTCCTCATTCTCAGAAGAAAAGTCAGTCTTTCCATCTCATGAATCACTCCTATGATTTCAAGCCAGTTATCTATTGTAGGTGGGTCCATATGTAACCACTGATTACTTTAATTGCTTTAATTTAATTGCTTTTTTTTTGCTGTTACAGTTAAAATTTTCAGGAAGGATCTATCGTTTCCTGTTATGCCTTCTCATAGGTCACCCCAACAAAGTGTGAATCATGTCAGTGGGATTTGCTGCCTAAGATTATGCTGCAAGATTCTCCAAATACTACCAAAATATTTGTGCCTTGAATTTTTACAGTGTTTGGTATATTGAACCGCATGCCCAGCCTCACTGTTGCTTTTGGATACTTAAGATTGAAGTGGCTGTTAAATCCCTCATTTAATGAACAGTTTATTCTCAGATGAGAATCATGTTTTTGTTAACCCACTGGACTGGCCTGTAGACGTTTACAAATATTTATAAGTTTATATATTATAAGTTTTGTGGCCAGACAACACTTCAGAAAAGTTTCAGAATTACTCTGTTCATATTCACACTAAAATGTCTTTCTCTCTCCTTAAAATGTGCACTTAAATTAACCCCATTTTTGATGCATCCTGATGCTAATTTTGGTCTGAACATGACCATAGCCAAATTAAGTCTTCTTTATCCTGGTAATCATTAATAGGTATATTGCCATTGTTTTCTCCTACATGCCAAAGCTGATACAAGGGATACAGTGCTGAGGGAAAGACAAGGAAGAAAGGACAAACGTATAACCCTGTTATACACTGAAGACACTAATTTGTAAAACTTTAATTGCTAAAGCTTCATATTAGCTTTTATTTGCTTTCTTTTGGGAGGTCAACTGTTAAAAACTGTTATTTTCTGTTTGTAAAAAGATAATATAAAACTGATCACCTTTATACATGACAGACAAAAATGTCACCTACAATAGTTTTTTAACAGTGTTACCATCCCCTTCCTAAATCCTTTATAGTGATTATGGTAACCATGTCTCTCTAATCTCCAAGAATGTCATTAAAGAAACTCCACCAACATAATTAAGATAGATAAATTGAAATTCACTGAGACTGGCAGCAATAGATTACGGATAACAAAATCTTTATTCTGCTGCAAAAGTAAAAGTTGGATGCCTGGTTCAAATGTGGTAACCATCTCGATACTCTATAGCAAGGGTATGGAAAATATATAGATTTTTTTTTTTTACTGTATGTCCCCATGATGCTGAGAAGTTCCAGATGCTTGACATGTGCTGCACACATGAGGGTCAACTGGCACTGGATTTCTATCCCAGTACGTTTATAATGTAGCACAATTTATTATAGCATTGTGGATCATGTGAAATGGGGATTGAAGACATATTTTCAGAGACAGTGACTGTAATTTGTGTCAAACTTGTATATTTATCTCTCTTTTTATAGCAAATTACTGAGACCAAACTATGTCATAAGTAGACACTATAGTTTATTAGTAAAAGTATCTACTTATTTATATAATAGCAAAACAATAGCATGCACTAGATAAATCTTCTGGCTTACTGTTAGTTTGTTAGATGGGATATACATGGGAATGTTCCATAGTTGAACTGACTTTTGTTTACTTTATATGACCTTGTATATGATATTAGATATGTCTGGTGCAAGGAGAGTACAGCTGATCATGGTAACTGTAACATATTGTCTGTGTTTCAACAAATTGTAAGACACAATTCTAAATATACTCTGTTATGTCATCTATTGTCTGTTATCATTGTCGATGAAAAGGTTTTATATGTTGTTCTTATTGAGAAGAGACATTTGACTTACTAAGTCTTTAGCAGGAGTCAGTTTTACAACATTGTTATTTATGTTGAGCCATACATAGCAAAAATAACAATTAATGCGTCTTATGAAGATAATTCACAGAGCCTTGTGACTTGAATGAAGTTTTAATTAAGGCTGGGTGCTGAGATGGTGACGGGATGACCAACTATTCATCATCAAGCATCTTAAAAATGTATCAAATAAGCAAAATACTTCAGAATATGATTAATAAATTAGTGTTTGATGCACATTTATCAAGTCAAGTGAATCATTATATGCTGTATTATGTTAAAAGAAACACATGATCTGAAAGTTTTTTTAGAATGTGTGGGAAATTTGAAATATTGGAACCAGTGCCAATATCTTACAATTTCAAACAAATCCCAGCCCTGTTTCCACTAGTTCATATTATAAAAACTGAAGACATAATCAGAAGACAGAGCTGAATGCACCAGTAACTTAACTGGTAGAGTGTGTATGACCCAGCATGTGACAGCTAAACCCTGGGTTCAGTTACAGCCCAGACCCTTTACTATATGCTTTCACCTGCTCTCTGTTCTACTTTTCTGTGTCTCTTCAGCTGTCACTCTACAATCAAGGCAAAATTCCAGATGAAAATGCCATTTTACTTTACCTGCAGCAATGAGAAAAGGACTGTAACCGTATTGCTATTGTTGTTGTTTGTTTATTGTATCTTTTTGCTTTTGAGCTGCTTTGTACTTAACCTGATGACATTTATTTAACCAAAATAGAGATAATACAATAGAGTGAATTAAATAGAAATGCAATAAAACATTTTGAAAATGGTTGAAGAACTTCATAATGTCTGTATTAAGGAATACCAAACTGTCAACTGACACATCCAAATGGTTTCCAAAGTGAAAAAAATAAAAATATAATTTCAGCATTCTGTTATTATGTGTGATCATGACATTATGGCTGTATACAAAAAATACAATTATAAAAACCAACCTTATTTAACAAGTTTGTGATGATTTTTTGGTCTGTTTTTAAATTAATCTCCAATAACCAAAAGAGGAATAAAAGTATCATTGTGTTTTATGGATTTTCTGTGTTGATGGCCTGTGCCATCCACGTACCACTCAGTTAAAATAGAGAAACCATCCACCATTTCCAAGTATGAGAACTCAAAGAGTTCCTTTGAGTTTGTGTTTTACTTTTTCTATATGTACATCACTTATGATAAAACGTCTGCCAAATGACAATGTAGAATTGTAGGATTGTAGAGTTCCCCATATTAATGCAGTCTCTGAAGGCAAGAGCCACAGGTATCTCCCACCAAGCACAACTGAAAGAAGGTAATCTGCCAAGGTCAAACATTTTACAGTTTCAAACTTGCCAGTATACACTACGAGACTCCTACAAACCTGAAAATGTAATTGCAAAAGTCAGTAACATCCTAAATCCTAATGACCACAAAACCATCCTCCCCACCTCCTCCCCCACCCCATGTTTGCTGTGATCATGTTAGGCTGTGGTGTGACAAAGAAGACTGGGCTACGACTAAGGTCCTGATGCCCCTGACAAGAATATACCAGTTCTATTTCAGAGAGAGTAGTAGCTGAACTTGTAGCCAAATCAAAAAAGCCACACACTGTGGCAGAGACATTAATACTACCTGCCTGCAAAGCTATTGTGAACGAGATGCTCGGCCCTGACACAGTTAAAGAAGTAGCTGAAGTCGCTCTCTCAGATAATACAATTGCCAGACGTATTGATGACATGTCTGCAGACATTGAAAATGTTGTTTTGGAAAACGCATCAGCGTGCGTGACATGCTCAACTCTTGGCCAATGTGCGTTTTGTGGATGGAGACGCCATCAGAGAAAACTTTCTATTTTGCAAAGCACTGCCAGAAAAAACAGCAGGAGAGGAAATTTTTCGGGTCACATCAGAATATCTTGAACAAAGAGGACTTCAGTGGGAAAACTGCACGAGTGTCTGCACTGATGGAGCAGCAGCCATGGTCGGGCGCACCAAAGGCTTCATTAGCAGAATTAAAGAGAAGCACCCAGATGTTATTGTTACGCACTGTTTTTTGCACCACGAGGCGCTCGTTGCAAAGACTTTACCAGCAGACCTAGCTCCTGTGTTGGATGATGTCGTGCGGATGGTAAACTTTGTAAAGTCAAGACCCCTGAAAAGCCGCATATTTGCATCTTTATGTGAGGAAATGGGAGCGGAGCATACAACCTTATTGCTCCACAC